>CAXIVM010002868.1:0-21800 GCA_964035705.1 Porites rus | reverse complement strand
CTCATGAGGTTGGGCAACTTATTTTCCGCTTCGTCTTGGGGCGGGCCTTCATAATGAATCATATGATACCAGTTGCACAACAATGTTGAGGAGAGGGGGGCTTACGCATGACCGTTTTGTGTCTTGCTACGCTCGACCAAACTAGGTGTGTTAACCTCGACCCCGCTGGGTTCTGGAACCTTGACCCTAGTGGGTTCTAGAGCCTCGGCTCCAGTGGGTTCTGGAGGCTCGGAACCCTCCCACCCAGGCTCGTGCTCTTTTCTTCGCGAACTCCACTGGCACGTAACTTCTCCTTAGCAAATCAAAGTTTGCTTTGGCCAGGGGCTGATGGGAAAAGGACGTGGTTTTATGAGTGATTAGGGGCAAGGACGTGGAAAACCACGTTCCTTTTGACTTCTTTTCAAGCGGCTTCACAATCCACGATCTTGTTAATCATGTGGTGCCAAGACAATTCGATCCAAGACAGGGATAACATTGTGATTTGTTTTACAAAGGGACCAGCTTGCTGAGTGCCCCAGGGCCGAAAGGGCCCGCGCCGAGCCCTTTCCATCCGGGGTTCCGAACATCTCAAGCGCCAACTCACCAGTGATCTGCAGCGGTCATCCTGCCAGCAATTTTGTAGGCTTTTGTAGGTATCAGACCTCACAAACTCCCAAACTGTCCTAAACTAATCATCTTCAGGCCCCAGCTCCACAGAATCCATCATCTCGCCTGCAGAGGAAGCAAACAGAATGTTCAACTTTTCAACGAAGGGCTCAGACACACACGTCCTGCCTGCCAGCGGCTTCAAGGACGAACGTGCGCGAGGAGCTGATGGTCCAACTGGCTTCCAGCCAGCAAAACAAACGTCATCTGGACGTAACTTTTGGAGAAAGTCTTTGGGGTACAGCTCTGTGCGGTTACAATGTGCCATAATCATGCTCCCTTCTTTCATGACCTGCTGCATCGCCGCCTCCGTTGCTTGATGCAAACAATCAAGGGCTTCAGCAGACAGTCGATATTCTTTTGGAAGAAGATCTCTGGAAAGACGTCGAAACGACGTCTTCAAAATGGCACGGGGTCTGTCCATGTCCTTTTTAACGAAGGCCTTCCACTTTCGACGGCGTGCCTCTTTCTTGTCTACGCTGCCACGATCCCACTTCTCGACTGCTTGGGCTGCTTGTTCAGCAGCAAGGGCGGAGCACTCCAGAGTGCGTCGACTTTGAATGAAATCTGCAAAGCTCTCTCCCAGCCTCATTCGCTGCCTCCTTCCTGCAGCAGGCACATCACGTTGGCGGGCTCGGATTCGTCGTAGGAGGTATTTCAGTTGGTTTCGGCTACTTGTCCAACGATCTCCCAACTCTCTCCGAGCGACATTTGGTGTAGGGAAAAGACCTGTCCTCTGGACCAAGTCAGCAACGCAAGATTTTGCTGCTTGCACCTCTACCACCGAGATGCCCCCACGAGAAGCTCTCCGAGCTTCTCTTCTGTCAGCAGTACACTGCCCTGAGACCCGAATATTGAGACCATACTCTGCGCCGCGCAAGCCACCTCGAAATTCGAAATGACGACCATTTCCTCTGGAGCAGCCTAAGCATTTTGAGCATCTGGCCACCATCCGAAAAACGCCTTGTTGAGGCCTCGGTGTGGTCCTGTGAGACAGCTTCAAATCAGCTGTCTCCTCCTATTGCCTCACCACATCCCTAAGAAAGTGCCTGTCAGGTCTTCCACCTGCAGGAGCTGCGAAGATCTTGTCTTCAAAGTCTTCCCACTGATGGGATCGGTGCGGCATCTGGTCTATCTGCAGCCCTTGAAGATAAAAGTGCAAGAAAAAGTGCAAGGAAATGGAACATGTTCAGAGGTTCTTAAGTCTGAAGCAGATGTCAAAAGACCAAATTCAACTTTGGTCTATATCACACTCTCAGCAGCACTGCGTCATGCTTAGTATTTGTAAGAACATGAAAGGGAACGTGGTTTTTCAATGTCTCAACTTGAAATCTCTCCAAAAACTGCGTCCTTTTAATGGCAGAATCTGATCCCACAAACCCGGCCTCGATGTAGAGGCTGTGGACCAAGAAGGGCTTCTTTGCTATTGAGAAAGGGAAGCGGACAAGGCATGCAGGTCAAGCTGGGATAAGAGTACCCATCCTAGTCGTGGTGAAAGGACCCATTCTAGTCGGGACAAAACCCAATGAAGTCGCTTCAAAACCCAGAGAGGTTATGGTTAAACCCCTCCCTACAATGTTGAGAGACATGTTCTCCATGGAGAGCAACAGGCCACAATGGAGAAACAACATGAAACAACATCGTGCTTGACACACCATGCCATGCATGGCAACCCGCATTGCTGAGCTCCGCTCGAGACCAGTGATAGGATTCTCGAATAGCGAGGCCAAATGTTTTCTTTCAGGAAACAAGGCCTTTTTGATGGCCTGCTGCTCCATGGACATTCGGACTCCATGGAAACTGATCAAAAAACCCAGCCCTTGCCGTGGGTTCTCGCCTCAGCCTCCACCAGCCGTAAAGCATCCAAGGCTGAAGAAGTGCTGCGCCTGGGACCGTCAGAACACTCAGAACATAAAGAACTGGGAATGCTCATCCTCCATCTGTCTGGGATGACAAAAGGAAACACCCATGAGCCAAGCTCTTGTGTGGCAACGTGCAGCTGCGCGATGTGATGTGTCATGCTTTGTGGCGATGTGATGCTTTGTGGCAGTGTAAGGAGGCAACATAGCAAGCGGTGCAACTAGCAACACCCTCTCAGAGAACTTTGCAGGCAGCCTGTCATGACATGACCTCACGTTGACAAACCAAAACATAAACAACATCGCATTTCCACTATACACCTGCAACTTATCTCATCTGTCTTACTGCAACATTGTCAGCATGCATTAGATCCAGCAAATAAATCACCTGTCGTACTGTACTGCTGTGATACCATTTCTCTATGTATCAGTTTGATGGGCTTGTTGGTGAAGCCTGTGCCTCATCCTGAAACTTGGCACCAACCAAATCACATACAGTAATATGTTTCTTTATATATGTACGTATTTAATTGTATTTAACTAGTATTTTACAGAGTGCTTCTCACCACAAGGCTTGCAATTTCACTGCTGCCCCCAGACCCAACATAACGTCAACATTGAACATCTTTCTGCGCTTAGTTATCAGATCGTGTACTACATGGCAACATGCTCCAGGATCGTGGAACATCGTCGAAACAGTTGTGACTTCAGGAAGGAATGCATCTAACATTAGCAAATCATGTTCATCCCTTCCCTTCCGTACCCCTTGGGACAAAAAAAACGAGCTTTTGGATCCAACTATATATATTCTCCACCGGTCGCCACCGAGAAGTGGCGTGCCCTCTCGTGGCGGCTCTTTTCGGGGAACTCCCAGGCGCGTCAGGCGCATCAGGTCTTTGAGTTGGTGACCACATGGTCACCACACACGTCATGGGTCAAGAGTCAGTCAAGAGGTTGTAAGAAAACACACATAGAAGCACTCGCAGAAGAGAGAGAGAGAGAGAGAGTATAGGATAGTGTGCTTTTTCACCGCATCCTCTGACAAACAGCCGGTTGGACCGGAGGACCACCTTTGCTTCTTTCTTTTTGTTCTGACTAGTCATGATTGTATGCCGCATGCCTCTGGTTCTGATGTACCATATACATGCCTGGTAGGTCTGCGAAGAGCTTTGAAAGACTTTGAAAGGCTTCCCTTCACCCTCCCGTGCCGTGCCCTTTCCCTACGCTACGAACGGCCCAGCGGCGTGTCGTCTGCCTGCAGCGAGTCAATGCGATCTTCTGAACGACGTTTGCGAAGCAGTGAGGGACAAAAAAGCAACACCAAGGGATGAAAAATGCTGTTGATTCCTGATGTGCCATAATGGTCCACTAGACTCTAGACTTCACCCAGACTCTCTTTTGCGGATGTAGTATGTAGTATCTCTTCCGTGATTGTACTCACAAAAAAACATCGCATGAGAGGCGTCTCGCATGGACCATCGGTTCCCTGAAATGGATCGATACGCCTTCCCTCACCATCCGGGGCTGGTCGCTGGGTTGTGAAACCGGACTGGGAGTGTTCCTTTTTGCACAATGTCTTTGGCAGGGTTCCGGATCAATGAGTGGAAATTCCCTCTCCTCGTTTTTGGCACGTCCGATTTGAGTCTCATTCTGACCAACAGTCCAGGAGGATAGTCCGAAAAGGAAAGAAGCACAATGGCGTGCCGGACAGCTCTTTTTTTTGATAATTTTTGATATCATGTTTTGCTTTGTCCTCGTCAAATGCTGCCCTTTCCTACTGTGATGCTCCCTTTCTGCATCTAGTGCACCAACTCATCCTGTGTTCGGGTCCATTGTCGGGCTTCCCGACCAAATCTCCCTGCTGATGGGCAATGGCTTGCTGCAACTTGTCTATGGTCCACCTGGTTGCTGCACTCGCTTTCTGCACTTGGCCAGGGGAAAAGGGATGCATGACTCACGATGGCTTTAACAACCAAAGACTTGGAACTCCATTTCTGACCTCATGGTGACAAATGGGTGAATCTTTTGATTAGAATGTGAAACAGGATGGATTTGTATCCAAAGACTATATATATATATATGTTACTATGGGCAATTCTACTAAAATTTGAGTGTCCACGCCCAACTAGGGTGGGTTTCAAAAGCCCACGAGATCCTCCGAGACCTGACCAGGAACTTCTTCCAGTGCATCACGCGAGTCGGGAATGACAAACATGTTCCTCATTCCGAGTTCTACTGGCAGTATCAGGAACTCGGACCCTGTGAAGTCTCTGGGGCAGTTGGCAAAGTCAATGTTGCTTAGCTGTTTCCTTCATTTACAGTGGCACACATTTCTCAAGTCTGGCTTGTGTGCACGTGTGTGCATACACTCCGTGTGTGCATACACTCCAAGAGAGAACATACTGGCAACTCTTGCCACGGCTCTTCCCTGACACCATAATGACAACATATGAAAACACATCTCCAGAATCTACACATTCGATCCCGGTAAAGTTATGACCCCTGCCTGGAATAGGGCGCTGATGGGAGGGGAGAAGCACAAACATCGGCTGCCCGACTCCGCCAGAACTGCCGGTGACAGCGTCCAAAGCAGCTGAAGCCAAAGCTGGGCAACCCAGGCTGCATGTCCCCGCGCTGCCGCTGCAAGTCTTGCGCCTCTTGCTGCAACTGCAGTAGCCTGAGGCACAAAAGCATTGTGCCAAAAAGTGACATGAGCAGCGAAACAAATGCCCGTGGATCATGAGTCTAGTTCGGCAACACTATCTAAAGAGATCTAAACGGTTCCTAATGCCAGAATTGGCTAGTTTCCTCTGTCACCATACACATGTTCATTCGAGATCGACCTTGAGCGTCGGCAACAGAACAAGGTAAGTAGATGTAAGTAGTAACAGTAAGAGTGACACTGCCCGAAGCTAGCAGAACATCTCCCAGTTATTGGAGGACTTCCATCTACCAGACCCTAAAAAGGGATTGACACCGTGGTGTGGAAATACTTGTTCCTGACTTGGTGGACACAATGGTTCCAAGATGATGAAACAAACAATGCTTTGGCCGTGCTACACCGCCATTCTCCACACCAACCGCGCTGTGCACACCAACCCCACACCGCGCACATCAGGTCGAAGCGGCCCAGCACCGGCGACGTCCGCCGCACGCTGCAGGCTTTGCTGATCCGACTGCACGACGTTGGAAGCGAGGCAAGCGACACAGCAGGACAAATGGTTTGCTTCAGGTGGCACAAAAATTGGGGATTCCCTCAGTGCTCAGTGCTTAAAACAAAAAGCAACAACATTGAGAAACTAAACACTAGTAACTTACTATACCACTATACCGAACTATCAAACATCTGGAGAATGCATCCCAATGCTTCCCATGTTGTCACGGTTTGCCAACTAACAACAACAGCTGCCGTGCCGAGTGCCCAGGCCAGGCAGGGCCCCGGGCGTTGGGCGTTCAACCAATGTCAATTCCAAACTCATTGCGAAAAAGCTCCCAGTAGCGTCCTTGTTCCTAGCAGCGATGCCCTTTGTTTCTAGTAGTGTCCTTCCTGAAATAGTCATGGAAGTGGATAGCATGGGCTGAAAGGATTACTCATGTTCCGAATACCAAGCTGGTGGTTTTACACTTGATGATTTCAGGGATTTTCAGGGAGTGTACTGTGCTTGGTTTCAACTCGACTTTTGAAACCAACAGTTCAAGACCCTTCGGTCAGTCAAGAAAGGGTGCAACCAAGCTCGCTTACCTGAAGGCGAGCTGAAACGATGGCACCACCAAAAAACAACAACCCTTCCAGACCCCTCTCCTTTTGCAGGCTGGGCTGCTGGATGGTGTTTCTCACAATCTCCTGATTGATGCTTTTTTGGAACACGTGTCTAACAACCGATGTTCTTGCAAAAGGCTTAAAAGCAATGCCACTTGGCCTCCAGGTCTGCGATGTGTTCACGCAATGACCTGGCTTCCTCGGTCAGCTCCTGTGCGGTGAAAGCTTGTGCCAAAGGCAAAGCCAGGTCTTTGACGCGCAGCTGCACAGTTGGTGTGGGAGAGAGCAATACAAACATATCCTCCATTGTGGTTGCAGGCTCAGATGAGCCGCCAATCAAATGGAATGATATGGACTGATTAATTATATATAATATCCGAGTCAGGCCATGGTGATCTCAAACGTGGTATCCCCCAACGCAGCCACAAAAAATCATCTCCAAAACCCTTGCAAAGCGCCCTCCCAGAATTTAGAGTAAAACAAAGCTAATTGATTGGAGCTGCCAAAGCTACCTCAGATGCAGGAGTTCACTGCCCTACCAGAACTCCAAAGATGTCCAAGTTGTTGAATGAGGTGCCTGATAGTAAGTTTGACACAGGGCTTGGTTTTCACCATACCGGTGAGAATACACCTTCTATTCAGTTCATGTCCACAACATGTGTTCTACATTGGACCCACCCCCTGCAACAACGGCTTCACTTCATACGGTCTCCTGCAATCGATTCCGTACGCTTCGGGGACCTTGCTTGGTCTGTTCCAAGCGCCGTTGCTCCTGCGAAGCAGCCGCAGCCGAGGAAGTCTTTTGGCTAACATGTGAAAACGACAAACTGGGTTAGATGCCTCTTCTTCCTTGGCATTGGGAATTTGAACTGAGTGGTTGGTTGGTGAACAAGGATCATTGTCAATTCAAGGGCCAACCTACAAACGGATGGCCTCCATTCGTGATATCTTCTACGATGGGGGCCATGACTGGTAGCAACATGAACCTCTCCAAGTGGTCGTACCCAACACCTGTGACTCTGTATGACTCTGTAACTCACTGACCCAACTTGTCAAGAACATCCATAAAGCTAAGCCAAACAGATCAACGACTGAAGGCTCGGGGACATCTTCAAACATGCCTGTCTCAACCTGTCAGACTCCGGATGAACAGTCAAACCAACCAGTCTATACCCATGTCTACCCAAGGTTCTCTCAAAGCCCCGGCCAATCCTCCTGGTAAGCCGCCCTCAAGCCTAGCATCCGCCGGCCACACGCGCGCACCCGGGCGCCACACCCTCCGCGCGCGCCTCGACCAATTCTTCCGTCTGCATCGTCACCTCTCGCCGCAGCTGCCTTTCTTGCTGCTCCAGCGGCTCCACCGCACGCGCCAAGCGCATCTCACGGGCCTGGGACTGCGAGGTGGCGCGCAAAGCGTGGTGGCGCGAGGGGGAGATGGCTGCCAAACATGGCGAGGAGTTCGAACATCTCTCCACAAAGCATCAAAAAGAAAATGACAGAACAATGGACCCCCCGCCCGACCTGGAGTTCTTCCATGGTCCTCTGCGCGGCTGACTCCAAGTGCCGGGCCTCCTGGATCGCACAGCTGTAGGGTGCGTTTCTCATTTAAGGTCATTTAGTATAGGAGGCATACATATGTTTGAATATAATATAACATAATATATATATAATTACAAACATCCAAAGGTTGGCTATAGTGCGGTATACTTTGCACCCTTACTTGTGATGAACTCATCACATGTTTTCACATCTTAACTGTCTTTACAGTTACAGTTTATATCTGAAAATATTTACAATGTAGGTGCACATGCCTTCGATCGATTGACGCGTGAAACTGGGATGAGGGATGACGGCGGTTGACTTTGATTGGCTCTCAGAATCACAGCTAACCATGAGAAACAAAACAGAGCAACTCATGATGGGCCAAACACGGATCTTTGGATACCAGTTGGACGAAGGTTAATCAGGCCAATCTACTTGGCGGTGAAATAAATGATTGGACATAACATCAAAGATGAACACATATTATGTGGGATGCACTACGGGTCATCGTGACGAAATTGATAAACATTCTTTCCTTGATAACACCAACTCGACATGACATGACTGGGTAGTCGTCGCAGTCTGCTGAGCCGGCCTATTCGCCACGACGACTACTGGCGCAATCCCTTCGGTCTTTACTCGAGCTCCGTTCTCCTGCAACTTCTGACGAGCGGAAGTCGCTTCAGCCTGTCCGGCCATGTCAACAGGGCTGGAATTTGAGACACAGTGCGATATATGTGTTTGTATCATCTCAGTAGAGATGATCCCCCCCCAAAAAGATACATTACCGCTTTGAAAGCTTTGCGGTAAAAGTTGGAGCTGGACTGCGGATCGGAGTTTAAAGACTATATCTGATCGACAGTCCGAAAACATCGGAAGCACCCGGCTCGTGCCTCGGCGTCTTCAGCATTTTGAGCCTGCTGGGCCTAGCAAAGCCAGGGAGGATGGAGGATACATGCTGTTCGGTTTATTGGGAATCCGCCAAGAAGTTATTTGTATGATAGGTTGAAGGCTGAGTCATCAAATCTTGTCATGCATGCACTCAGCCCAGTAATTGAAAGTGGCATCAACTCATTCCTCTGACTCTAATAGCATTGGCCAAGTTCTGTTGGGTGGATTGATGGGTACGGTACTTGGTAAATTTTGGCTTGTCCAGCAGAGTGTGTTTTGCAGGTGACAATTTACAAATTTGGGATGCTACTTCTGAAGAAAGTATAGACCTTTTGGATCCTGGAATTCTGAAGAAAGTGTATATAGACTTTTTTGGAACCCGAACCCCTTCAAAAAGCCTCCAAAAACATACCTTGCCTATCCTTGCCTCCAGGCTATAAAGAACCTTCGATCCCAGGCCTGCTCTTCTTGCGCTTCAACCGCTTCAGCACCTCTGTCAACGACTCCGACATTAAACACCAGAAACTAAGGGAGCACGAGATGCGAAGGTTCAGGCAAGTGCTGTGCCCCAATCCTTGCCGACCTCAGAAAGCCTCCATTCTCCACAAAAAACACAACTCATGGAGCCCCACATGAATTCAATTCCTTCTTTGTTGTCTTCGGTGATATACTCATGAATGCAAACGCATGTGCCCACTCGGGCCCTGTGCGCCTTTGGCTTCGTCTAAAGATTCGGAGAACAAACAACGGCCTAGCATTCGCCCCACCTCCAGAATTGTATCGACATGGTCTTCCAACACAAACTCTCTCCGGAGAAATTAATAATTGCATAATATATAGATTTACATACATATTGGTATTACTATCATTGTTATTTTACTACTATTATTATTATTGCTGCTGATATTATAATTGTTATTATATATAATATACACATACTTAAAGTGGTATAGGATCCTTGCAGTTATTCCCATCATCCTACATCCAAAGGCAGGCAAACACCACATCATGTGAAAATGCAGTGTGTCACACGATGCTTTTCCACCACCAATCCCGCTGGAGTGGCACCCCACCCTCCAACCCCCAAGTACAAGGTGATAAAATCCGCATGAAACCTGATTAAATATTAGTAGCTTTTTGTTTCTATTTTAATTCTTGTTTCTGATGGCTTCTTGTTACTACTAGTAAGACACTTGTTACTAGAAGCGATGCACTTGTTCCTAGTAGCTTATTGTTCCTAGAAACAGATTGACATAGATCGACTCATGTTCCGGCTATCTACATGATCCCTTGCGGTGGCCACCTACATGGTCTGCCCGTGGGCCAGTGTGTACCTGGGCTGCAAATTATGGCAGATCCCCTCAGCCCATCAGGCCAAAGGCACGGAGCTTTTCCTGCCAGACACACCACGCGGCGCCACGCGCGCTGCGCCATGCGGGGAACAAAACGAGTTCAGCTCTCTCGTGGCACAACATATTGTCTCAGCCCCGAAGGCGTCAAAAAGCTGGAAAAGCCTTCACCAGGAAAGTTCAGGAAGAGGGTGGTCCATCAAATCCTTCAACAAGCAATATGTTTCTGGAAATGCAATCAAAATATGAGTCTAAACGTCTAAACCGCCAATTCAATGTTTTAAAAGGCGCAATCAAATACTACCGAACAATGGACCTAACAAACAGGTATGCCAGCTGTATGCAAAGAGTGACAATGAAAAACCTTCCAAGTAAGTTGAGATGTTTGTAGGGTCATTCGGTCATTCAATATACCCAAAGAGGCTGCTTTTCCGACTCTCGTCACGCCTTTTGGAGCAACTCTTGGCGCATACGCTCCAGCTGCTCTTCCATCTCATGAGCCTGGACAACGTTGAGACCGACTCACGGGAACATTGGGAAACCAACACCTGTGGTTGGTGAGGTTGTCTAGTGGCTAGAAGCTACTAGGAACAAGTGCATCGCTACTAGTAGCAAGGGCATCGCTACTAGTAGCAAGTAGAACCAAATATGGAGGACATATGAGGAATCTGCAGAATCCCAAACAAAACGCATAGCTCACTGCATATTTACACGCCCTGCTTGCGAAACTTGTACCAAAAACGTGTGGTCTACATGGTTGAGGGGGTCCCATTTGCAGAGACATACCAACCAACTCATACCAAAATAATCTTCCAGGAGCTGCGGGGCCCCAGCCTCTTCTTGTCGAGCACTCTGCAATGGCCGCAGCTGCCTCAAGCGCACCTGCTCGTGGTGCCACACTGCTTCCCAAGAAAAAGGAACACCTTGAATGCTCCAGAAGGGTGTAGCTCTACATATGTGTTGGATGCATGCTCAAATCAGGTCCAGCATATCCAAGTCCAACAAAAAAGGAATTCCTGAGATTTTTCTCCGACGGCCCGTCGTTCGCGCCTGCAAGGCCGCCACATTGGTTTGCTCAGACCTCAGCCATGGAGGTGGTCACGAACAAGGATGTCAAAGACATTGTTGGATTGCTCACTCATGACATTGGATGGTTCTGGACTTTTGCCACTTTGCGATGAACATGTGACGGCTCCATTCCTGCGATGAACATCAGCCCCGGTGGACCCGGTGCTCCCTGGAATGCGATGCTTTCAGCTCTTGGGTCCTCGCTGGCATTCCTCGCGGGCCACATCAAGCTCCTGAGAGGTTGCGCAGAGATGCAGTGCTCCGCATGCGGATCCGAACGATGGCTGTTGGTCGGCTCAACCGGGGGAAATTGGCACATCGAGAGACCAAACGCCTCGAGATTAGAGGAATGCAAGGCACCCTCTGATTCCTCTGACAAGACTCACAATACAGAAGGGAGAATAGAATCGAGCAACAGGCAAAGAGTGCACCTCTTCTGATCCCGGCAGGACTGCATAAATCCATGAACGCCAAGTCAGTTTGCTCCAGGGAAAACCACTATGAAACAGGTGGACATCATGATTTTGGACTTGCCAGTGTCCACTTTTCATATGTCATGGTGGATCTCGGTCTCTTCTCGACTCCTCCAAGAAGAATTAACAAAAGACAAACACCAGAATGTTGCTGTTTTGTGTCATTGTATTTGCTCAGGCCTAGGCTATAGGGCCACTGAACTTTTTGCCATGTAGAACACCGCTCACAAACCTAAAGTGCGAAGTTTTTTTACAAATTTGCAACACGTGGGGATGAATAAGACTCAACCTTTGTGGTATGCCCAAATTGAATCTGTACTATTGTGTGCCTCCTGATTTCTGCTGCTTCTCATGTCTGCACATTCTTTGTTCTTTGGTGTTGCGCTGATGTTTGTTACTTTTCCATGGGACATTGCAAAGACTGTTTTTGTGCACTTGTTACTTTTGTGGACTGGTCCATTTGGAGTCTTTCTGATTCTCACCATGCCTATCTTGAATTCATGCTTGAAATCTACCCAATTCCTCGGTGGACATCCTTTATGACATCCTTTATTGGAAAGCTATCGACTCTTGCTCAGGATATCACCGTGCGAACAGCCCCCCAACGCCAAATACGCTAGTCTATTCCGAGAAAAACAAAACAAGCTATAGGCTTTCTTGGCTCCTAGTTCTTCAACATCCATTGACCCTTTAGCTTTCTTTCCTTGGAGCCCTTCCCTTCCTTGCAGTTGCATGGCTTCTCTCTGGACTTCACACCTGGCATTCCCCAAATGGAATCATATGAATATAACTAAATATCTATAACATTATACTACATAATATAACGTATAAACAACAAACACTATATATATATATACTAAGCGAAAACCAAACTTTGACCACCAACTGTCCCAAACACGATGGGCTCAGCTCCTGGAGTGTTGTCCCCACACTCTTGGAGAGTTCTCGGTGGCCGCGTTGCACAGAGACCAGCTCTGCCTGAGGATGGGATGGAATCAGGGAAAAAAGTAAACCAAGAAAGGGCGTCCCACAAAACCCCAAAGGATTCAGTTTGTATGTATTGGGTTGGTCTCTATCTTTTTATCTCCTTTAGGAGTGCCAAAGAATCTATGGGTCTGAACAAAAGCACCCACTACTTCGAACATATCTCACTTGAGAATCTAGTTTGTCATCCAGCAACTCGGGAGTGCCTCAAACAGAGGGCCCTACAACCACGTTGGAACAGTAAGATGATGACCACAGTTGGTCGGAGTTGAACTCAATACGGCAGCATTCTGGAAGTGGGAGATCCCCACAACCAATGGGTTTTAGTCTATTTATACCTTTTTGCAGCCCAACTGGGGGTCTTTGGCAGGAATCCTCCGGTTTTACCCTACCACGGGAGTCACCTCGAGAAAGAAACGAGTCCGACAAAGTGGTTGAATCACAACTTCATACCACATGCGCACACAGATAGACGCTCACAACTACGCTCACACTTGGGTCCCACACTTCATGAACCGCGAATGAACACAACACCATTTGTTTCTAACCAGTTGCGGCAACAGATTTCTCTCCAAACTGACGTAGATTCGATGCAGCTCGGTCAGCGACAAAAATCTGACTGAAAGAATCTGAAAGGCATGACGTCTCAAGGGATGACATTGGGCCTTGGGCATGGCATGGGTGGCCACTCCATGAGCTGCTAAAAACGGCTGTAGAAAATTGGTGCCTGGACGTGTTCTTTCGCGAGTTGTTTCACAGATAAAGCCCATCTGGGCGTTGGACAAATGGCCACATCTTCGTGAGACTTCTTTGGACGGTCACATTGCCCCCCTACTTGAGATCCTCTTCAACTGCAAAATTCTCAAATTGAGATACCTAGCAGCTAATCCTTCCCTTAGCCCCAAAACATGTGTTTAGAACATTTTAGAACAAGCAAGTGCTTTCCTGCCAGTGTGTGACTGACTAGTGCCCACTTGTTGCGAACCACCCCCAATTCCTGTCAATCTTCTCCCCAACTCCGACCCGCGCTGGCAACGCGCCGACCCGGCGCCTCCTGGCTGGCCAGTTCGCTGACTAGCTGTGCGTGTGTGGCGCGCAGGTCCTCCTCCTGACGCTGTGCCGAGTCTACTTGTCGGGTCTTGAGAAGCTGGCTTGGTTGGGTTGGTGGGGTGGCTGGTGCTGGTTGGTTGTGTTTTGTATTTTAGGTACCCTTCATCTAGGTTGAGAGGCCGCTGGCAGGGAGTAGGGGGAGCTGTCTGGTCTTGTTGTCTTGCAAATGAAGAATAGAGTATCCGCAAAGGAGTTTGTCGAGTATTTGTCGTTCTATGTAATGTACTACTATTATTTTAGGTAAGTAATACTAATGGATCTAATGGTGAGTACACAATAAACACCCAACGCTCTTAAACAGCAGAATTCATGCGTTTTGTCTTGAACCACCAAGCTTTCTTCTAGATACCCCAAAAGTAAGAGATCTGGGAAAAACTTGCTGTGCAACACGCATTGCAGCATAAGACTTTGAATATGTGGTGTTTTATATATATATATATATTGTTGTTTGGCCTCATAAACCAAACATTGTACTGCAGGTAAAGCCACTAAAACTGAACATGAAGGGTGTCCGCTTTCGACTACATAAAAATTCCAACCATGGGATTCCGGATCGGCAAATATTGACAAAGAACGAACTGTAGCAGCACCCAAATGAACAGGAATGCCAAGAGCAACATCCTGGCGGACAACGTCGTGGTCGAGTTATACCTAGTGTTGGGAACAAATGCCCCATCTTGAAGGTCGAATTTATTATGGTGAATCAACAGAACTGCCAAGCAAAGTCAGCAAATCTTGGTCATGACAAGCGCTCCCCTGACTAAAAGGGTCCAGGTAATGAATGCACTTCCGCACTAACACCTCACACGCTTTCAGCCTTGTCATACCAACGGCCCTCCTGCGATCAATGGCAAAAATAATACCTAGAACTTCATGTTGGGCCCCTTGCCACCATCCAGTCGCGCCTTCCGACGGGTCTCAACCTTCTTGGCCTCTGCTTCCCATGCGCCTGTCATCAGAGGGAAAAGGATGGAAACGGGATGAAAAGGGAAAACATGTCACCACAAAGTGCGGGATCTGGATAATGCATGATAATGCTCCAATGTGGAAGGTCTCTCCATTCACGACACTTTTAATGTGCTTGCTTTCGGCCAAACAACACCCGTCTGGGCATACCAAATCACCTAGGACCCCTGGGGGCCAACCCCATTTTAGCCTCCAAAGTGCTAATGAAATGGGGGGGGCCAAGATTTCAATATTTTCGCATCGTTTTCCATTTCCTGGGTAAATTGAGAGGTGCCAACAATTTCAGACGCTAGAAATCTCTGTATCGAGATTCAGCTCGCACACCTGATTTGCAAGGCCTGGTCAACTCTCAATCAGCTGCAGTGTCAGCCCCCTAGATTTTATTTTTGCGCCTGCTTCTGACTCTTCTGATTTGTCATTGTCTGGTGCGACTCTGTACGTGAGAGGATTAGTTGCAGTCTCCATACGACTTGCAAGTGAAAAGTTAGTAGAAAACTTGGAGTTGGCCCTTACCATTCTTTTCATGTGTCAGTATTTGTCCTCCGTCACCTTTGAGTTATGTTGGAATGATGCAAGAAGATTATTTTCCAGGATGCTGACCTGTTTTTCTGCACACCTGTTTGCTTGTTGGCCCTTGCCAATTTAGCCAGTGGTCTTTGTCACCCTTGTACCCCTTTGTAGTCCATTGTCCAGGGGATTGCCCCATGGATGTAAACATGTTTGCCTTGCAACTTGTTTTTTGTGCGCTCAACTCTACAATCCCACCACATAACTCCAAAGAAGGACTTTCAAAGTCTCCAGACAAACAGAATTCCCACCAGGTGTTGCTCTCTTCCCAAGGCTGTGTGTGTGTGTCCTCAGCATTGGTAGTCTTGGTTTTTGCTTTGAAGCTTGGCCCCTGCCACTTCAGCCACACTTCATTGCCAGGTGAGGTCCAACAACAATAGATAATCATACCATGGTGGTGTGATGCAAGAAGTCTATTTTCCATGCTGCTGACCTGTTTTTCTACACACCTGTCTGCTTGTTGGCCCTTGCCATTTTAGCCAGTGGTCTCTGTCACCCTTGTACCCCTTTGTAGTCCTTTGTCCAGGGAATTGCCCCATGGGTGTAAACATGTTTGCCTTGCAACTTGTTTTTTGTGCGCTCAACTACAATCCCACCACATAACTCCAAAGAAGGACTTTCAAAGTCTCCAGACAAACAGAATTCCCACCAGGTGTTGCTCTCTTCCCAAGGCTGTGTGTGTGTCCTCAGCATTGGTAGTCTTGGTGTTTGCTTTGAAGCTTGGCCCCTGCCACTTCAGCCACACACTTCATTGCCAGGTGAGGTCCAAACACAATAGATAATCATACCATGGTGGTGTGATGCAAGAAGATTATTTTCCAGGATGTTGACCTGTTTTGCTGCACACCTGTTTGCATGTTGGCCCTTGCCAATTTAGCCAGTGGTCTCTGTCACCCTTGTACCCCTTTGTAGTCCTTTGTCCAGGGACTTGCCCCATGGATGTAAACATGTTTGCCTTGCAACTTGTTTTTTGTGCGCTCAACTACAATCCCACCACATAACTCCAAAGAAGGACTTTCAAAGTCTCCAGACAAACAGAATTCCCACCAGGTGTTGCTCTCTTCCCAAGGCTGTGTGTGTGTGTCCTCGCCATCGGTAGTCTTGGTTTTTGCTTTGAAGCTTGGCCCCTGCCACTTCAGCCACACACTTCATTGCCAGGTGAGGTCCAAACACAATACATAATCATACCATGGTGGTGTGATGCAAGAAGATTATTTTCCAGGATGTTGACCTGTTTTGCTGCACACCTGTTTGCATGTTGGCCCTTGCCAATTTAGCCAGTGGTCTCTGTCACCCTTGTACCCCTTTGTACCTTCCTGTTTGCACACAATGGTCTCTCTCTGGTCCAATAACTGTCCAATATCAGTTTCCAAATAAAATGGAGGGGTCCAGACTCAGACTGATTTTATTTTTAACATAATTTTCTTGTCTGGATCAGGTCGGCCCCCTTTGACCTTCAAAATCAGGTCGGCCCCCTGGCTAAGATCTATCTCCTTCCAGGGGGCCAAGTACCCCCATCTTAGCCTCGATCCCCAGAGGGCTGTAATCAATCTGTCTTGCTCTCGGGTCAACCGTCGTCTAGTTTTGAGAGGGCCCAGAAGAAGCGAAATCCTATGTCTTCTGCTCGCAACATGGATGAACAGTGGATCAAGAATGTGACCAACTTGAGCAAGCATTGTCACCGAAGAACGGTGCATTTTGACTACACTTCAAAAGTATTGCGCAGGCAGGTTTGGTCTGGTCGTGGGCAAATTTGTATCTTGGTCGCTGCGGGTTGTTTCGCACAGGTTTGAAACAAATTCTTCAGCGAGCTGCCGAACGTCGTTTGAGCCTCAGTTCGTGTGCCCAGGCCCCAATTACATGCATGTACGCGCGCATGTTTCATGGACATGGCAGTTTGAACATGTTTAAGCATGGCATGAACAGTGTATGTACAGTAGCATGCCATGTTTACATGCCCATGACATGTGTGCAACACATCACATGCCATGTGAAAACATGACACGGCATGCAACATGTAATGTAACATGTATTTTGTAGAAGGAACATGCAACATGTAACGCGGTTCAAGCAACTCCTATATGTTTAGTCATGTATACCATGAAATGGGCCTGGCATCATGGTAGCCAGTTAAACTGTGTATATGTTCCTGGCGCCGGTGGAGGTGGGCAGTGAATGTCGCTGACGAGGCTGGTGATTTGTGCATCAGTTTCCGTCAATGACATGTGGATACTGCTTCTGCAGATTCTGCGCTGGTGATTTGAACTGACTGCGCTCTCCTGCAGACAGTGTGCTTTGTGTGCTCTTGGTGAGGGCGCGCAGTCATGACCAGGCACAATCACTTGTGCAAAGGGGCGCTGAGAGCCATTTCATCTGTTCACGCGCATTTTCGCCCCCGAAGCACTGGAGGGTTTTGCATAGCAAAGGTCGCTCTGGGCAGCCCTCCAAAACGCCTTGGTCTCCAGGTGGCCAGCCCTCCTAAGCCACGCCGCCAGCCAGACCTTTGCAGCCACGCTCATTGAAGAATTTCCCCGCCAGCACAACGTCGACAGCAACCTCCCCTCCATCAGCAAAATTCTCGCGGAATCCCCATAACAAAGGATTTTGCACACCCGGAGACTGGCCAGTATAAAAACAGTCAACTGCAGCACATCTGGCGACGGGCCAGTATAAAAACCGTCAACCGACGCCGAGGCCCACGCGAGAAAAGTGTGCACGCAATGACATGCTTCATCATGCTTCTTTTGCAACCAGGATGACGTCATCAATGTGCACCGAAAACATTGTCTCCCCATCTCATACTTAAACAAAAATCCACCCTGAGATGATTGGAACTTACATCCAACACGCAAAGCAGCAAAGTGTTTGCTCCACTCCAAGGCTGCATTCCGTTGTCCCTGCAGGCACCGTGTCGGCTTCCAAAACATGAGGTTCCTCAATCACGACAAATTCACTCTGCGCCACCTGTAAGCAGGCATCCGAAATGTCCATCACAGAAACCATCAAATTCATCGTGATGCTCATCGACAGCAAAAATTTGATAAACGAGAGGGGGTTTGTAGGACGTTTTCTTCACCCAACACGACATTTGGAACATCCAATCAAACACAATGCGGGTGTCGAGCTTCACGGTTTCCTCCACATTTTCCTTGACCTCAAGGTGTCCTAGGACTTGCAGGTCATCCAGGCGCCGCAGCGACGCCACTCATCTTTTCCAGTGGTGTAGTGGTGCGCCGTCTGCACTGCCCCCTTGCATGTAAACTCGCGCACTTCCAGTGTCTCTTGGCGGCAGTGATTCCAACGCGCGAGTCTCTCCACAACAGTTTTCTTGCCGTCACTGCCGTCTACCGCCTGCCGTCAAGGCTTCTGGGCGGCACACCCTTTCCGTGGACAGGCTCAAGGGCCGAGCGTTGCCAGCCGCCTGCGCCGGATCTAACATTGAGTGCAGCCAAGTGAAAAGAGTGGCCAACTTTTGCAAGGCATGAGGATGGACGGTTTCTTCGGCATTGGCCCATGCCTCAGTGGCCTGCCATGTGTCCTCATCCACAACTTGACCGACTCGAGGCTTCTTTGCGGGCGTTAACCTGGCCTGCTTCGGCGAGCGTGCTTCCTCAGCATCCGATCCTCCCGCCAGGGTCCTTTGTGATCCGTTTTGGAGACAGCACGTCACTGCCACCAAGGCCGGTTGGCATTGGAAGCGTGCTTGGTAAAGGAAAGCTGCCATGGCCGAGCCCCAATCAAGGCCTCAAACTACCACTCCTTTATCCATAGACTCTGGTTCATACAAAGGCAGCTCGTCAGGCAGGTCTTCAGCGAGCGCGGCCTCTTCCAGCAGCCAGAACAGAGGGCGGCCCTGGGATCCGTTCCTCCTCTTCCGCATACTGTATGTGGCTGGCACTGCAGGCAGCAACAATTTGGGCGTGGCTGATACCAAGGCCACACACAGTTATCAACTGGAGGTTTGGCCGCTGGCGCAAATTATGACACATAATGCACTTTTGGCACCCTGTCACTGCCATTTCATCGAAATGCTTTTTTCGCCGGAGCAACAATGCGACCACGAGACAGTGTTCTTCAACACGATGACCAACTATGTGGACACCAGGACCATTTGAGGCGAGAGATTTCCATACAGGAGCACATGCATTCGAGAAACAAGGCTAGATGACCCCCCAGAGGAGTTTGGACAGTGGCAAATGGTGAAGTTCTGTGAGAACATGTGAGGACACCCTGAGGCAAGGCGAACTTCTCTCAAACCTGGAACGAAAACTTGACAACCTGTCGCACTTACCGACCACAAAAATTAAATCTATATGCGAGGCATGGTGATATTTGCGTGATGGCAAAAGCCAAGGACAACACCAAGAAACGACTGTTTCCTCTGCCACGTAGCCCAAAATTTATGGAGGAGTGGCAGTGTTGGTACTGGTTGACATGTGGACTAGGTACTGCGAGGCGACTCCCTTGAAGAACGCAACACGGAAGGTTTCCGATGCCATTTTGAGTTTCTTAGACCGGGCTGGCCAGGTTGAGACAGTGAGTTGGTTCGCGATCAGGAGAAAGTTATGGTTGCAGGTTTAGAACTAGCAAAGGAGAGTAAGACATGAGTGGGCCTAGCAACTACGCTTGACATGAAAAGGCCTTTGACAAGTCTAGCGCTGCGGCAGCTGAGAGGTACATCCAGGCCATTCGCAATCAGACTGGGTAGCCGGGCATAGTGTATGGCTATTGAACAGGTATGCAGTTCATAGCACGCTGAAGATGACACCATTTCAGGTACTTCACGGACGACCTTGTGGAGGACGCACTTGTGCTTTTGGCATCATTGCTTTATATACCCCCTGCACAGGGAACCTGAAAAAATCAAGGTACCCTGACTTCGTACCACTCAATCAGGGTTGCTTGTCCAAACCCTGGTTTTGCACTTTGGTCATTCCAACCATGAAACGCACAAGATGAGGCTGGCCAATCCCTCACGCCGTGTTTTTCTTTTTTCTCAGTGGTTGCAACGTTGGACCATGCCAGCTGCCCTCCAGGCAGTGTAGGAAGCAATCAACCAGCGCTGGAGAGTTCTTCGCGTTGTGTATTCGAGCTTCGAACTGACATGCCTGCTTACTCTGGCCGCCTTTCCAATTAGATCCTCATCCATCTGACATCCAAACATCATTGGGTTGAGGGCACGCCGAGTCATTGACACCTCAGCTTCCCATCCCAAATTGCGCAGCAAGTGGCACATCATGTGCACCTTGGCGTTGTACAAGAACAACATGCGACCATCATCATGCGCTTTTTGCGCAAGCCTCTGGAAAAGGGACAAATAGTTGTATCCGTGCTGGCAAATCTCTTGCGCATGATGTGCTTCAATCCACAGAGGTGACAAATACATTTTTGCAAAGCACTCGTTGATTTCAGTCGCTGCATCGGCCTTAGGTGCTGGTTACATGCCGACTGAAAAGCAATGCTTACAAAAACCATAAATTATACAAGCATAGACCCCAAACAGCTTCAAAACGATTCAACGATTCGTTTAAGACCAATATTAGTCAAAAAATGATTTCTTGGTTCGCCCTACTTTCACCCCAAGAGCAAACTGCTTCATCAATGAATTTTTGTCGGCATTGACACTGAAACACTGAAACATTTTTGGAGGAGCAGCTAGTATTCATAAATATGGGAGGTGGAAGAAGATATAGAAAACTAAGCGAGGATCAAAATGGCGGAGAGCTGCTCATTATTTATATATATGGGAGGTGGATGGAGATATAGCAAACTAAGCTCAGAAAACTGAAAACAAAAAACTTTCTGAGTGACCCTAGTTTTTATTTTGTCCTTCTTGGAAAGGTGCGGACGCAGAGCCGGGCCACAGAGCCCAGCCACAGAGTTCAGGGGCGCGGCCAAGACAAGGACAAGAGGAGGACAAGACCCGGACACAGAGCCGGGCCACAGAGCCCAGCCACAGAGTTGCTGTATACTAGGAGGACAAGAGGGGGACAAGGCCCAGCCACAGAGCCCAGCCACAGAGTTGACAGAGTTCAGGGGCGCGGCCACGAGGAGGACAAGAGGAGGACAAGGCCCAGCCACAGAGCCCAGCCACAGAGTTGACAGAGTCCAGGGGCGCGGCCAAGAGGAGGACAAGGCCCAGCCACAGAGCCCAGCCACAGAGTTGACAGAGTTCAGGGGCGCGGCCAAGAGGAGGACAAGAGGAGGACAAGGCCCAGCCACAGAGCCCAGCCACGGAGCCCAGCCACAGAGTTCAGGGGCGCGGCCAGTGAGTGTGGCCAGCTCTTTTCTTTCTAAGATAGAACCCCAACAGTAAACTGTTTGGGGAAAAAGGATTGGCTGCAAAACAGGTATACTACTTGTTCATGAAAGGAGCTGCTAAGTCCAGAAGGCTTCCCCGAACAAAGTTGTTGCGCTGCGCAGACAGATAGTCAGCTAACCATTTTACAAGCGAGGTTGTAAAGTTTCCTTTCGTCCACGATCCGGTGGGGAAATCTGAAGCTACTAACCCACATAGATTTGAAGAGAATCTGTTCGCGTAACATTGCACACGCGCCCTGCGGCAAAACTCTCTGTACGTTGTAAA
>CAXIVM010002867.1:0-14286 GCA_964035705.1 Porites rus | reverse complement strand
GCTGTTTCATTGAGAACAAGATGGATATTTGTTTGGGGGGGGTGGTAAGTTGTTGATATCTTGTCACTCAAGTTTGTTGATTCTTGTTGGATCATATTCTTTGCACATGCTCCCACAGTCTCGGGCACCGAGGAAGTTCAACGGTTGCTATCGCAATTGATGATGCTAAACGGGCTGGCAACACATCCAGATTTGCCGGGAACAGAGAAGCTAGTTGTGACAACCGTGGATGAAAAGTGGCTCAAAAGTCCCCGAGTCTTTGTGTCTCCAAAGGACTTTGATGCACCAAAAGGCCTGCTCCCTCCTGAGACTTGCTTCATGGTCAAAGGATGGAACAGGGGAGTCTGCGCACTGCTTTGCATGATGGCGGTCTGGGAATTGGAGACCCTGCGGGAGGCCAGGGAATGGAATGCAAAGTCAATTCAAATTCAATAGAAACCAATTGTTTGTAATGTCAGGCCTTACCAGATAACGTCCAAAAGCTCCCAGCTTAGCTTTTCTTAAGAGCATGAATGCCCAATGCACCCAACCACAATCTGTCCAAGGTCCTTTTCCAGCGTCTATTGCACAAAGGTTGCACCGGACTTGTCTGAGGCAATCAACACAAACCGAGGCCTTCTTTTTATTCACAATGTTTTGTATGCGAAGCGCACTGGATATCTCACTCGGATCATGTTCCGTATCAGGATGTCTCACACCCTTTGGGATATACACCTTGTTTGGGGTGTCTCATTTGTTGCCATGCAGGTGTGACACTCACCACCTCTTCCATTCGACGGCGGCCAAACGCATTCAATCTTTTACATCAGTTGGAGGCAATGCAGCGAGGAGGGTTCGACAATGCTTTGCAGAACCTTGAGGCTCTTTCTTGTTTGCTCTTTCTCGTTTGCTCCTTTTTTCTTGTTTGTCCATGTTTGCCCAAATGCCCGCCCAGGCTTTGAACACCACTGCCTCATTCGCGGCTGCGTACCAAATTGGCCGCACGGAAGCTGGAGCGGCATCGAACCTTTTGACGGCAGTTTCGGAGAGCACCCGGGACCAGTTGAAGGAGCTAGTGAGGTGGGGCTTCAGCTTCACACCGTTTGAGTTCTCCTTACTATGCGAGTTCTGGGCGTTTTGCCCTCATGTGACTCATGTGCATTCAACTTTCTTCCAGGCTCTTCGGTCAACCTCGATTTCTGCTGCACGATGGGATTGCAGCGGGCGTGTTTAACATGACCTACAACGGGGGCACCGGGGTCTTTCACCAGTGGCAAAAACAATTGCCCAATTCACAGGAGGTGGTCGATTTTTTGCTCCGAAGGATGCGACAGGACTTTGAGGTCTTGAACGTCAAAATGCGTAAGCCCTGGAATCAAGCATCGCTCGACTCTTTCCAAACATTGGTGGTTAGTTTGAGGTTGGGCCCGAAGACCCTTCATTAGACTGCACCTTCATGGCTTTTTTCGCAAAGGGTTTGTGTATGTTTGTGTGGGTATGAGGTGGGCTTCATAGCTTTCCCCAGGGGAAGGGCTGATGATTTGCAACCCTATCAGCTAAACATACACATGCCCTCTTGCCGGCCCAGGAACAGCTTCAGCGAGTGTGCGGTGGATTTCACGCATCACTTGCTCGGTTCAAGGAGCTTGTGCCGACCAAATACTATGACGAAGTGCGTGAGGAGATCTTAGCAACGCTTCTTTGTACTGCATATGCTCAACACAAGTTCTAGATTCTAGTCCAGCTTGCATTATGATATACTTTTATTCCAGCCACATAAGGTTCCTGAACCGCCACACCGATGCTGATATCTTGTCCATTCTTGTCCATTCCCCCGTTGGACATTGGGAAGATCGATGTCTTCAAAACCCACCTGGCCAAGTACCAGCAAAAGGCCCCACTTCATGTCAGAACTGTTTTGTTCCCTGCTGGCCCCACTTCATCGCCCTCATCTTGCCTTCCTGCCTTGAGGTGGACACTGACAAAGCAACGAAGGCTGCAGAGCCTCTTGGACAAAATCCGGCTGTGAGAAAGAACAACACACTGCGAAAGAACAACCTACATGTTTGACACTCTGTTTTCCAATCTGCTTCAACATGTTAATGAGCTTAATGAACATCACTGGAAACAAGGTTGCACGCAGCTTTGCTCCAAACAACATGGACGCAAACTGAGCTGGGCATTGAGACAGATTTGGCTAAATTGTCGCAGTGGGCTTCCGACTTTGGAGTCTTCGCGTCGCGGCAGGCATGCAATCAGCTTCGAACAATTGTCAGCGAAATCTCAAACATTTGAAATCACTTTGTCATCAATTGGTGGACCTGCATTCTTAGATTATTTTGGCAGGGTGGGCTGGATGTCCAATACCTGACATCCAGATATGATCGCGGCAAAGCGGCCGTGGCAAAATTCATGGATGACCGCCATGTGTTCAGCATCCACAAGAAAATCTCTCTTGCACAAGGGGAGATAGTGGAGAAACAGGCTGCCTTGGGGAGGTCAGCGTTTCTCGATTGAAATGTTATTCTTTTCGTAAGTTCCTGCAACACCTGATTGCCTTTCCATACGGTGTGTCTGCTGAGATTGACTGTGATGATTGTCGACTGCTCCCTTTGGCCTGGGCGACCCTTGGCTGACTGCTCATGGAAAATGCTTATTGCTCAACAAGGGGTCCAAATTTTCTCAACAAGGAACATGTTTTTGTTGGTTGAACTGGACTCCAAGGTGCCTTGTCTGTGGACGAGAGCCTTTCCCTCATTCAAGCAATTTGCGGTGGCAACAGCTCAACATTGGGCTTCGTGCTGATGCCGCAACCGCATTCCTCTGCAGCGCACACGGCTATTTTGGGGCACCGTCGGATGATTGAGAACACATGCATCGCGAAGCTTGAACGCAATGA
Organism: Porites rus; assembly: GCA_964035705.1. NCBI lineage: Eukaryota > Metazoa > Cnidaria > Anthozoa > Scleractinia > Poritidae > Porites > Porites rus. Next base: position 11,408 of record CAXIVM010002867.1, on the reverse strand, counting down.
GTGCGTACATGTGCATACACTGCGTGCTTTGTGAGAAATCTGTCGCTGTGAGCAGTTTAGAGTAGTTGTCAATAAAAGCACGCTCAAATTTCTTCTAGGTCCTTCGATGTGCAAGAGATCAGCATGATTTTCAAGGAGAGCGCACATGGGGGCGACCGGAGAAAGACCAACCAACAATGTTTCCAAGCCTTTATTCATAGTGTGCTCTGTTTCACTATGTTCCACTCTCATGTTCATAGTTTTGGCGATCATGTTTCACATGTTCCAGTGCTTGCTGCAGTGGTACTCTTTGAGGTTTGGCGATCACATCTGGATCTCACAAGCACATCGAGTGGAACAAGAGCCGCATCATGCTGGGCGCAATCACAGGCATCGAACGGGCAAGGGTCAATGAGCTGGCCAACCCGGAGGAGGACCGTCCCCTAGCGCCACACTGGCGCGTTCCTCGTTTAAAAAAGACATCTTCCATGGTTACAGTTACCACAGAATCAACATGAATCAAAATCAAAACATATCAAAACCCTTGAAGTCTTAAGGTGCAACAACGCGGAATATAGAGGCCTCCAAATCCATCGTCCTCAAGCTTCTAGATGGCCTGCAGCTGCCCGAGGGTGCTCCCATCTTGGTGGTGTATTGTATGCCGCACAGGCATCTTAACCTTGTTGGAGTGTGTGTGCACACTACCAATCATTGCAACCTTTAAGAACAAAACCAACTGCTTGAAAACATCCCAAACCATGTCAAGTCCAGGTTTGGCGAGTGGTCCCAAGCTTGCGCCCAAATCCAGCTGGGCGAACTTCTTGGAGAAAACAAGTCGGTGCGTATGCACTACATGGGCATCCTGTTGGCTGATGATGTTGGGACCATGAGTTCTTTGAAGTCAAGCGTAGCTGGCCAACTCATGACAAAGTGGTGGGATCAATCTCAGGAAGCCGGCCCGAAACGGAGATCGCGGACTTCCTTCTCCGACCCTGTCCCTGCACTGGAGGTCCTGACCATCACCAACAACCAATGCAAGAAACTTCGTACAAATTAGCTGACAGGTTTACCAGTTGTCTATTTTATCTTATATATGTGACCATGTTAAACTGTTCGATGGGCCGATGGGAATCATGCCTTTGTTTGTATGTTACTGGCTTGTCTTACCCAAGGATTCCGGACATGGTGAAGAACAAGTACATTGCCAGTCAAGCTGCTGCTTTGACCAAGTGGGAGGATGCTATCGGGAACGACAAGTCAATCAAACAAGCATTGCAGGGGATATCGGAGGAATCAACTTCCTCAGAACCATCAGGTTCTAGCGTTGTTCCAACCGAGTCTGCAAGAACACTGGCCAGCCCTGACTATACCGGTGCTGTTGATGTCCCCAACTTTGGCACCAGGGTGAATTTGGAGAAGAAGCCCATGGATGAGTTCAGTTCTGGTCGAACGACCCTTTCATCACATGTCAAGCAATGGTTTGTTTGTTGATTGGTTTTGCTTCCCTTTAGAAAAATGGTGTCCAACAAGATTCCAACAATTAAATGAGTGCTCTTTAGTTTGACACTCAGGATTCACTGCCAAGCGCAACTTGCGAACTCCGACTTGAACATCGTGAAAGATAAGAATGATGGGTCTTTGTGGATCACCAATGCCACTGGAAGCGCCGCAGAACTGAAAGCCCGAGAGCTCTTCGGATTCAATGTTGGATCTTTTGCTGAGGTGGTGGCAGGACCTATGCAGTCAGTCAATCATAGCAAACATAAACAAACAGAAGGGATTGGTGGTTCAAGGCATTATTTTATAATACTATATATTAATTTTGAGACACAGTGACCCTGGAGCTTGCCATGGATTGAAAATAGGTTTATTTTCTGAAAAAATATGAATCTGATGAATTCCTGAAATATGAAATGAGAAAACCCAATTTTAGCGAATATAAAAAAATATGAAAATAATGTAACTAGAAAAAGACAGGATCCCCTCAAGGAACATTTCAGGAATTCTTCAAATCCACCATTTTTCAATCTTTGGCAAGCTCCAGGCTGATTTTCATATTTTTTCATATTATTTTCATATTTTTTGATTTTTTTTGCATTTGTTTGTGTATTCTGTCCACTTTTTTCTATATTATTTTCATATTAAAAAAAGCGACCATATTTTTTCATATTTTCAGAATCATATTTTTTCATATTTTTTCAGAAAAAAACCTAAAGCCAAGAATCCCTATCCTCCAGGGATACGTATGTCTCAATATTAATTGTAGTCAGTTGTAACTGTACTTACACCCACCAACACCCAGACTCAGAACCGGCTCCACCTAACTCCGGCAAGCCATGCAGGAGATGCAGCCTCCGTGGTGGATTCGATCCCGTGGTTGGTCACCTCGGACTTGCACGTGGTTTCTCTGGTGTCGTCGGCTGGAGATGGGACCCAAACAAAGGAGTTGATGACCATTGCCGATCTTTGCTGCTGGATAACACGCACACGCGGGGCTACAGAGGCAGTCATGCTGGATCACGACATGGCACCCCTCACTGAGGATCTGTTTGGCTTTAAACAATGTTCCAATACTCCCACGTTTGAAGAGACCAAAAGAGACCAAAATCGAAGAGACCACAGGGCAATAGATTCTTCGAGACACCTTGACAGGATGGACCATCTGGCCCTACCCCAAAGACATTCCGATACACTATCACACCGCGGCCAAAAGTCAATTGCTTCAAGCCGAAGAAGCTGGAGGATGATCCACCTACGTCTCGGTACTCCCAGTTTGGTGCCATCTTCAACAACTTCAAGCAGTTGCCCGCATCTTCAAGTTTTGGCATCGTCTGAGAGGCACCTATTGGGCAAATGGGCAAACAAGTAAGTGTCAAACGATGTTCAAAACTTGATCAACATCCTAATTTTCCTTCCTTGAAGGTCAAGGTGGCCGATGGTGTTCCCGCTGTGATCACACCTCTGAAGCCTAAATACTATTTGAAGGGTATTACCACTGTGCCAGCCAAAACGGCTGTGAAACTGTGAGTTGTGGGGCAGGCATTACAAGCCTGATCATGATGGCGCTCAGCTTTTTGCAGGGGGGATTTGTGTGCCTCCAAGCCATTCGACAAATGCTAACATGTTACCCAGAATGTAAACTTGGACTGCTGTGTCTCCAACTCAAAAACCGCCCCATGAGTTTATGCACATGTCTTGTTTGAACATGGTATCACCAAAAACATTGGAAGAGGCGACATGAGGCTACACTACTTTGTGCTGGGCCGCCAACCATGAGGCTTTCGATGGAAACACCTGCGCATGAGCGACTCATCGAAGTTGCTGTCGGATCGTTTCGCCAAGGTTGATTCAGTGTTTGCTTTGCTTTTTAAACAATAACTGAAATCAGTCTGACTGGTTACATCATATTAAGCATTTTCCAAAATCAAGATACAGTCTGGTACTAGTGTGCGTGCCATGGCTTTAGCTGCAGTGGATACCTTGTCAGATGATGGTCTAGCAGAACCACTTCCTACTCCCACTGCGGGAGGGAAGGATGAATCTCCTTCCAAGGGGGGAGGGCGAGGCCAAGCCAAGAGCAAGGCCAAATCGAAACCCAAGGCTAAGCCCAACCCCAATGTGGACCCAGAGTCAGAGTCTTCGAAGCCAACTCCCAAACCAAAACCGAAAGCTAAATCGGCAGAAAAAGAGAAAGCAAAGAAAGCTGAGGGAAAAAAGACGCAGTGCTTGAAACGCCCAGCTGCTGCCTCTTCGACTGAAGAGAAGCCGCCCATGAAGCGGCCGGCGAGCAGTGAAGAGAAACCCGAGAAAATTTGTACGTCCAAAGGCATGTACAAAAATGGTACATGGGGAATCAAGCTGTTTCAAAAGGAAGTCATCCGTGTAACTTGGTACAAAAGTGTTTGCGTGTGTTTGCAATGGTCTTTCCTGCCAATGTGTTTTAGCTGTGCGGTGACTTGATATCAAACGAACGAAACCACCAAAACCACATCTTCAGGTAAAGCCCCATCCCTTTGTCACTGCCGAAGACTTGGCCACCATTGCAGTTTCCTGGATCGAGTGGCAGTGTCTAATAGTTTGTTTGAAGGGCTCACCCTCACCCAGGAGTTCAAATAAATAAATAAATTTTGATAAGTTCAAATAAATTTTGTGAAGCCTCAACAAGGCCAAGGGTTTGTGAAGTTCATCAGCTCTGGATTCAACTGAGGCTGCTGTCAGGGATGAATTGATCCGGACCAGGGGGGATGTGGCTGCGTCTAAAGCTTTGCATGATTCCTGAATGCATTTAGTTTCCGGCACCGTGGATCCGCCAATCACTGTTTCACTCTTTCAGAGGTTTGTCTACGGGAACAAGGTTTGGTATCCAGCGTCCAGCATCCGTCTCTTTGGGTGTTTAATTGAAGTCTCCAAAATTTTGATTCCCAGGAATCGATGCTGGAGGCTGCCAAGAAGAAGACGGCTCCACCACCGCCCACAGAGGCACCGGCTGCGAAGGAAGAGGCCTGCGAAGCGGATGATGCACAGGAATGCGGCGAGGAAGAGGCTGCAGAGGAAGATGCCGTGGAGGCTTGGGCTGGGTTGGGGGTCAGAGAACATGCAACAACAGCAACTCCACTTGGCGCTTCACTGGTCTTGATTTTCGATTCTTGTGAACTGCAGGACATCGATTGATCATGATTGATCAGTGACACCCGGGCCTCTCCAACACTGCGTTGGACCGTTGGCATTTCACCTGAGCCAGCCACCAGAAGTTTCGAGACTCAGACCTCAAGTTCCACCTTAAGGTAACCTGACACACCTCAAATTCCACCTGATTTTAAGGACACCTAGACTTAGACCTATTTCGGAAGCAGAGTGGCTGGATCAGCTAGACTCGTGAGAGCTTTCAACCTCGCAGAACACTTGATGGCCAGCTTTGATACCATATCTCGTAACTAAGTGTGGATACATGTATACGTTCTACTGCAATCTAAGCTCTTTGATTGCAGGCCCAACTGGCATGCGCAAACCACTTCGTGCTTCCAAAAAAGACGTGTGTGCAAACAATTGGTTTTACCAACCGTGCCACTGGTGTGAATAGCGAGGGTGTGAGTGGTGGCAGACAATTTTTCGGAAAACGGCAGACTTTCAAGCGCTCTAACTTCGTTCCCTCCAGCTTCGCTTCAAGCACTCCTCTTGAGTTGTTCTCTCCAACTTCGTTGGAACTGCGGGCCGAGGCTGGAAACCAGCCCGTGAGCAGGCCAGTTGGGTCCACACAGAGGGTCCACGCAGAGTCTCAGAGAGCATCCACATATGTGGTGGAAGCATCGATTGTGAATATGTAAATATAGTTTTTTGTATGTATAATTTTGATAATTACTATGTACCACATATATATCATATATGATGGCCGGCATTGGTATGATGTGAGACACAGCGTTCAAAGAACAGGGCCTTTCCCGACTATGAGCCATTTGGATCCCATGTTTTTGCTCATTTGGAAGCCTGAACCACCAACTTTCCCAATGACTTCTACCCAATGAGCCAACATCCTCACCACTTCTTCCACACACATAACCCCAGGCAACCCCATCGTGCCCATTCTTGGCAGCCCGGCTGGAGGCCATCTTCTTGGCCATCACGGGTTGGCACCGCGTTGGCCGGCCGGCGAGGGGGTGAGACCCAAATTTTAATTTGGAAGGGACCTTTAAATTAAAAAACTTTCTGTACCGAGTGAAATTGAGGATACCCTCCTAGTGTGCGGAAGTTTCAAATATATATAACACCATAGATGATTATAGACAAGGAAGTTTCACAGGAAGTTTCAAAATTCAAAAACTATAGGAAGTGGCTCAAGTGACCAAGTGTCAAGTTTTTTGACGTTGTTGTTTCACTGATAACACTATATTCCAGCAGGCTCCGGCGGCTGCACTTCAAGTCAAAACCCTGGTTGCATAGCAAAACCCCGGATACAAGGATCCGAGACTACAAGCGTTCATGAACATCCTCAAGGCCCTTGTGAATGCCATAGGCATGGTGAAGAACGATGAGAAGTCCCTGAACATGATGGACGATGACAGTGAAGAAGGCCCAAAGATTGAAAAAACAGAGAATTCTGCCCAAACCATTGAGCAGTTTCAGAAGTTGGTCCCAACAAGGCTTCGTGAAGAAAACACAAAGTTGAAGAATGATATGAAAGACCACATCGCAACGAATTCCCTCCTTCAACACCGGATCAACTACCTAGAGGCTGAGATCAAAAGACAAGATGATCGACTTGCAGAGTATGAAGTCGATCTGAGAGACTCAAGAAGAGACTCAAGAGTTGCCCGAGCTGAACAACAAAGAGTCCTTCAAGCTCTTCAGCAGTTGGAAGGCCAGCGCCATGTCCACAGGATCCAGAATTGCCGAGAGACTCCAATTCCAAGAGAGATCTTCCTTTCAGCGCATGGATCGAAGTTCCATGTGGATCCTCAGTGCCCGACGCTGCGCAACGCCGCAGGTCGAACGATGATGGAACGCTGTAAAGCCTGCGAAAAGCAGGTGGCAAAAGACCGACGGTGAAAACTTGACCTAAGGTCAAAAACCTTTCACTTTTCCACCAGTGTGAATTTGTAAGCAATAGAAGTGATTTGATGCCATGACATGACGGCTGCGCTTTCCAGTTCGCACTCGCAGCTCCTTTACAGAGCTCTTGCGCCACCACAGGTGGTTACTCGCTCATGACCAGCAGAGAAAAGGTCCCCCTTGGTCTGCAGACGGAAACCTCGAGCGTTCCGCGTCGACGGTGAACTTGGTTTTCCTCCTTTCTTGTTCTCCGTGTTTTCACACTACTAGTAACAAGGTGCATCGCTACAAGTAGCTAAGTGCATTACTACTAGTAACAAGAAGCTGCTAATAACAGGGTGCATCGCTACAAGTAGCTAAGTGCATTACTACTAGTAACAAGAAGCTACTAGTAATAAGGTGCATCGCTACAAGTAGCTATGTGCATTACTACTAGTAACAAGAAGCTACTCGTAACAAGGTGCATCGCTACAAGTGGCCAAGTGCATTACTACTAGTAACCAGAAGCTACTAGTAACAAGGTGCATCGCTACAAGTAGCTAAGTGCACCTCTAAGACCAGATTAGACTATTTTCTAACTATTAGTCTACTTCAATAATTCTAACTAATAGTTAGAATTCAAATAAACTAATAGTATAAACTAGGGGATAATTTAAAGTCTATTTTGTTGAATAGACTCAAGTCTATTTTGCTAAACAACCTTGGAATGTCAAGATTATGTTGGAAAAACATGAGATCTTGTAAAGACATTTTGTTAATTCATTTTAGGTGTTTGTGGTCACACTTTTGAAAACACAAACTTGAGCAATGTGTGTGGCCTAAGTAACATTGAGCAGAGCCTAAGTAATATGGCCTAGGTAACCGTACATGGCCTAAGTAACATGCAAATTTTCTTTCCAACTCACATCACAAAGCATTTTTGGTGTCAAGTGTTGTGGAAGGATCACAAGCTTCCAGAGGATCAGCAAGACTGACAAAAGGGTAGATGTTGTAGTTTCATGAAGAAACAAGTTTTGTCTATGTTTGTCCTAGCTAGCATCGCACACATCTCCTTTCTTTGCTTTGAGCACCTGTACACACATGGCCGTCTCCAAGGGAATGAAGGTGGACCCTTCCAGTGGTGTGATGGACCTGCAAAGAGTGCTGCCAAAGGAAATGAACAGAGGAGCTGACAAAGATCTTTTTTCTTGTTTGAAGCATCCTACCAATGCTCAGTGGAGTTGGAAGACAAGTTCTTGTCCTCAATGGATGGCTCAATGTCATGAAATGTTGGTGTATTTCTTGAAGATTGCACCAAATGGGCTACTATAGGTCAGCCAAAGTTAAGCTAGCACTACAGAGGATGATCCAAGACTGTTCAACAATGGTCAACAGAACACACTTCCATACAGCTGACTTTGTGGACCAGGTAGATCAAAGGATTCGTGTTTTGCTTGCACAAGCCAGAGGCATCAAGAAGAACCATGAAGCTTACGCAACAGCAATGAGGAGGCCACCTTCGATTCCAAAGAGAAGGTTGACACCATTTTGGAACACCTGCAGTTGGACGGAGCTGATGACAGTACTCCTTCGACAGTACTCGCTCCACAGCTGATGACAGTACTCCTTGCATTTTACTTCACCAAATAGGTCAATATTACGTATACAAGCCCAAACAATATCTCAATAAATATATGGAAATATTGCGTTTTAAAAAGTCAAATTCAACTATGACACCAAAGTGACACAAAAGTGACACTAATAGTGCCACTTCTATTTTGAAACTGCAACTTTTTCAGTGTAGTTTTAAATAAAAGTGACACTTTAAGTGTCAGTTGCAATGTAAAAGTTGTCACTTTTGTGTCGGTTTTGTGTCGCTTTTGTGTCGGTTTTGTGTCGCTTTTGTGTCGTTTTTGTGTCGCTTTTGTGTCGGTTTTGTGTCACTTTTGTGTGTGTCACTTTTGCGTCGCTTTTGTGTCGCTTTTGTGTCACTGTTGTGTCGCTTTTGTGTCGCTTTTGTGTCGCTTTTGTGTCACATTTTGTGTGTGTGTGCGTCACTTTTGTCGCTTTTGTGCCGCTTTTGTGTCACTTTTGTGTCTCTTTTGTCACTTTTGTGTCACTTTTGTCTTACTTTTGCGGCACTTTTGTGTCGCTTTTGTGTCGCTTTTGTGTCAGTTTTGTGTCAGTTTTGTGTCACTTTTGCGTCGCTTTTGTGTCACTTTTGTGTCTCTTTTGTGACACTTTTGTGTCAGTGTTCAGTACTTTTATGTCAGTGACAGTGAAATAATATGTTTCATGTTTTGCTTACGTCTTTTGTGATTTTTTTTGTTAAGTTCGTGTAGGTTAGTTGAAATGGCTAAATGAAAAACTAGGCAACTACATGCACAGTAGTATGAGTCCACTGTGGTTATGTATCTTGAAGCATTTGGCAACTTGTATTATGTTTGTTGTGTTGTCTTTTGTGGCTCCAGAGTTGCTTTGTTGCAACAAAGTGTTCTTGTGCATATGACAGAAAAATATGTAAAAATAAGCAGCACAAAGTAAAAGGACACAAAACAAACGACGCAACGAAAGACAAAACGTGACATAGAACAACTCAAACATAAAAGTGAATCTAGGTAGCATTCAGTGGGGGTCTAAGTAGCACTTGGTGACCAGCCACGGCTTCACCAAACAAGAGGGAAGCAGCTACAGAAGAAGCAGCTACCCCTGCCAAAAGTGCACGGCAGGCTTTGGCACCTACGACACCCATGAAAAGGCCAGCAGTATCAGTCAAGCCTCATGCAAAAAGCAAGGCAAAAGCACCACAGCCAAAGACGAAGCCAACCATAGAGAAGAAGAAGGAGAAGGAACAGAAGGCAAAAGCCAAGAGTAAGCCCAAAGCAGTTCCAACAAAGCATGAAAAGGAAAGCTTTTCAGACAAAGTGCAGAAGTGGAAGCTGAAGGAAGACCACAAAGGTGATGAGCCAGAATCAGATGATGCTGGTGAAAGTGGTAAAGGCGATGCAACAGTAGCAGCAAAGAGGGACTTGTCTAAGACAAGAAAATACAAGAGGTTGTCCGATGCAAATGCAATTCACCAACACAACTCAGAACATGCACATGGCCTCAGTAACAGTACATGGCCTATAATAAGTAACATGCACGTTTGTTTTTCACAAAGTAACACCACACGTTTAGGTATATAGCTTGTATTTCCTGATGTTATTCTATAGAATAACCTCAAGGTTATGTTTCAAAATAGACTTTTTTTCAGTCTAAATTCAAGTCTATTTAAAATAGACCAATAGTTAGAAAATAATCTAGAAAAGCTGTTCTAACTATTAATTCGGAAATAGTCTAATCTGGTCTTAGAGGCATTACTACTAGTAACAAGAAGCTACTAGGAACAAGGTGCATCGCTACAAGTAGCTATTAAGTGCAATACTACTAGTGACAAGGTGCATCGCTACAAGTAGCTAGGTGCATTACCACTAGTAACGATAAGCTACTAGTAACAAGGTGCATCGCTACAAGTAGCTAAGTGCATTACTACTAGAAACAAGAAGCTGCTACTAACAGGGTGCATCGCTACAAGTAGCTAAGTGCATTACTACTAGTAACGAGAAGCTACTAGTAACAAGGTGCATCGCTACAAGTAGCTAAGTGCATTACTACTAGTAACAAGAAGCTACTCGTAACAAGATGCATCGCTACAAGTAGCTAAGTGCATTACTACTAGTAACAAGAAGCTACTAGTAACAAGGTGCATCGCTACAAGTAGCTAAGTGCATTACTACTAGTAACAAGAAGCTACAAGTAACAAGGTGCATCGCTACAAGTAGCTAAATGCACTACTACTAGTAACAGGGTGCATCCCTACAAGTAGCTAAGTGAATTACTACTAGTAACAAGAAGCTACTAGCAACAAGGTGCATCGCTACAAGTAGCTAAGTGCATTACGACTAGTAACAAGAAACTACTAGTAACACGGTGCATCGCTACAAGTAGCTAAGTGCATTGATACTAGTAACAAGAAGCTACTAGCAACAAGGTGCATCGCTACAAGTAGCTAAGTGCATTACTACTAGTAACAAGAAGCTACAAGTAACAAGGTGCATCGCTACAAGTAGCTAAGTGCATTACTACTCGTAACAATAAGCTACTAGTAACAAGGTGCATCGCTACAAGTAGCTAAGTGCATTACTACTAGAAACAAGAAGCTGCTACTAACAGGGTGCATCGCTACAAGTAGCTAAGTGCATTACTACTAGTTCCAAGGTGCATCGCTACAAGTAGCTAAGTGCATTCCTTGAGTGAATATATTCACCATACATGTCAGGAACTCCATTGGGAGGAGGTGGGTGTGTGCCAAATTTTGGCTCAAGCACACCTACCTCCTGCTCTCGACAATTATTGTTTTCCTGTTTTGTCGATGGCCGCGCTGGGCGTTACCCGCAAGTGGGGGTGAGCTTGGCGGCAAAAGGAGATAGCCGTCGACGGGACGTTGGAGCAGGAGGAGAGGTAATGTTCGTCGAGAAGCAGGTCAGACGAGGTGGATGGTCGAGAAAGACTAGCTGGAGGAGACAGAGAAGGTCAAGGTTGAAGATACGGACGACGTCGATGGGCGGGTTCCCGGGTAGAGCAGGCACAGGACCCCATGTGCCTTGAAGAGCCGGTCGTGTCAAAGCGCGCGAGGGTCAAGGCAAGGACTGGAGAGACACGAGGAGGATGAAGGGAGCCCGAGCCACAGAGGTCGAGGAGCCGGAGGAGAGCTTCAAGAGTCTTGGAGGGGGAAGCTCTGACTGGAGGGTTGAATTGGCCTGGACGTTGCCTTCGAAGGCGGAGGTCGTGGTACAGTCCATCGGGGAGCCGAACTGTGATGGGAACCAGGAGGACGTCCGAGTTCACTGGGCCTGGGATGA
>CAXIVM010002866.1:0-23878 GCA_964035705.1 Porites rus | reverse complement strand
AGCTAATGTTGGTTACTTGCGCAACTCTTTTCTTAAGTTGTTATAGCGGACCGCAGAGGGATCAGTTACTACTGATCGCGATAGATCTGTAACCTCTAAGACGTTTGCTAAGTTCTTTGAAAATGAGATGGATTGTAAACGTCAACTTAGGAAGACAGGCAGAGAGATTAACTGAACGAATAAGGAGATGTTGGGCGCAATCACTAATTTTTTGGTAAGCTTAGAGATACTAGTACTCTACTGTGTCCTGTGCAGCACTTGTGTTGTGTGTATTATCGCGAAAAACCTGTAACGGCGTAGAGTATGAGAATTATGTCTGTCTCATTTCACTAGTAACTAAAAAAGAAACAAGTAGAGACAAGGTAAGAAGTAGTTTATTGGCCATTAACTTTTATTGTCAGGTGGTGGCTCCTAAAGGAGCCGTTTGTGTTGTGAGATTGTCAGAACCGAGCTGAGCTGTTATGCACGTTCGCCCCGGATCCTACGAGCCAACTGGATATCTTTAGGCATGATGGTGACACGTTTAGCGTGAATGGCGCAAAGGTTGGTGTCCTCGAAAAGACCGACCAGGTAGGCTTCGCTAGCCTCTTGAAGAGCCAGCACGGCTGAGCTTTGAAAGCGCAAGTCGGTCTTGAAATCCTGAGCGATTTCTCGAACAAGACGCTGAAACGGTAACTTGCGAATCAGCAACTCGGTGGACTTCTGATAACGACGGATCTCTCTGAGGGCCACTGTTCCTGGCCTGTAACGGTGCGGTTTTTTCACGCCACCAGTAGCAGGAGCGCTCTTTCGAGCTGCCTTAGTAGCCAGCTGTTTACGAGGCGCTTTTCCTCCGGTGGACTTTCTCGCTGTTTGTTTGGTTCGGGCCATGACTGTGAAACTGATGTTCAGAAGATTAAAGGCTCTATGTGAAAGCTTGGCAATTTTTATGGCCGCGATTTATCAGGAGGCTGTCGCAAGCCGATTGGATATTTAAGAATTTATGTATTTCTGATTGGTTCGGCTTCGGAGACACCCTGCTTTGATTTGCATGCCTTACAATAGACAGTGGGGCGAAAGAAAATTATAATATTCTTTTGTTGTCCTTTTACTAAGAACAAATCTATGTAAACACAAGAAATAATGTTTCCCGAGAGGTCAGATTGAAGGGTATAGATTGAAAAGCAATTTCTGTTCTGCAGTGATTTAACATAGTACGAGACCTGTCCCTTTTTAAACCTTGACGATAATTCAGACAACCGAGAATGTCCGGTCGCGGCAAAGGAGGTAAAGGCTTGGGCAAAGGTGGTGCTAAGCGTCATCGTAAGATTCTACGCGATAATATCCAAGGAATTACCAAGCCAGCGATCCGTCGTCTCGCTCGCCGTGGGGGTGTAAAGCGAATTTCTGGACTGATCTACGAGGAGACACGCGGTGTTCTGAAAGTTTTCCTTGAGAACGTTATCCGCGATGCCGTGACCTACACCGAGCACGCCAAGCGTAAGACCGTTACAGCCATGGACGTAGTATACGCTCTGAAACGACAAGGACGTACTCTGTACGGTTTTGGGGGTTAGAATACACTGTGATCCCTGATCAACACTTAAACCAACGGCTCTTTTAGGAGCCAACAAATGTATGAAAAGCTCTGACCAAATACGTGATAAGAGAATTTGTTTTCATTACGATCATTGCCGAAGGTTTATACACATATGAACAAGACAACATACACCTGAAATCGATTCAGCGCTTTATTTACTGGGTGCGTCCACGCGAGTTTTTTCTTTTTTTGTGACTTTACAGCAGCGCAGTCGTTACTTATAAAGGGAAATTATTTTTTCCCGTCTAGATTAGCCTCATAGCTCTTTGCGGGGCGTACAATACTGTAAAGCTTTTGTCTTTAGTTAGTGAATAAACTGTTGCTGTACGTTGTTGTTGTCGCAGAATTAAGAGAGCAAGCTGGTTTGTGTCGTTACCGACGACGGTTTATAACTGTGTCTGTTTATTTTACGTAAACAGCTTATGTACTGAATGAAATCACGACGATCTCTTGTAATTTTGACGCAAAGAAAACAATATTTCAAGCTCAGTAGTAGCAGCAATGTTTGTTCCCGGTTGCTAGGAATGCGATGAATTGTGTACTCGTTTAAAAAGATCAGAAAGTTGTTCGATTGTCGCTTGGTATGTACCTCGAAGTTCGTATAAAAACCTGTTGGAAACAGCGCGAATGAAACCTGCATAAAAAGCAAACGCAATTTCAACTTTCATGATATAATCACATCAGTCTTTAAATTCATGTTACACCGAGCTAAACTGACCTAAGACTGGTTTCAGTTTCAAGCAATGTTGTGGTTGCTGTTGTTTCTTTCTTACATGCTATAGCCGAAATAACGCTAAATATGCTTTGGTATACGCATTTATGAACAAAACTAGGAACATGGAACCATGCAAAAACAAGTAGAAATAGCAAGTTTCCGCGAGACATAATTATTTGCGGCTAAGTATCCATCCAGTTATTAATCCCAAACTGAGACGGCGAATACTATTTGGGGGGTAGATTACAAATTTATATCGTGATTGGTCATGACTTTATTCTAGACTTGGTGGCTCCTAAAAGAGCCGTTTGTATTTATGGTTGTTGCCGTCGCTTAGTGTTGTTTCTTCTCTGTCTTTTTAGGTAGTAATACTGCCTGAATGTTGGGAAGAACACCGCCTTGAGCGATGGTGACACCGGCAAGGAGTTTGTTTAATTCTTCGTCATTTCGCACAGCCAACTGGAGGTGACGAGGAATGATTCTTGACTTCTTGTTGTCGCGTGCTGCGTTTCCTGCTAACTCGAGGATCTCAGCACTCAGATACTCAAGTACGGCAGCCAAGTACACGGGAGCACCGGCTCCGACGCGTTCAGCGTAGTTGCCTTTACGAAGAAGGCGATGGATGCGACCAACAGGAAATTGTAGTCCTGCCCTGGAAGAACGAGTCTTTGACTTGGTGCCCTGGGCTTTACCTTTTCCTCGTCCGGTCATTTTGTCGACTAACTCGTATATTAAGTTTCAGTTTAAGTTTCAGGAGACTGTTTTCCAAGACATAACTTCGGCCGCCATAATTTATCACGCGCGGACTGCGTTTCGTGGATCAGATTGCACCAATCAAAAGTCTAACATTGGCTCATAAAAAGAAATTCTAGCCTTGCAATTGTTCTCTTTGTGTCGATTGGCGGCACGCTCCATTGTTTACACCGAGAAAAACAAAACACCAATCACCGACGAGAACTTGCGATCCGCATATTAATTGATCCTATTGAATTTGGCAACATAAATAGAAACTGTGATATCCCGAATTAGCAAACTCGATTTCGAAAAGGCAGAGATATCTTTCTTTACCATGGCACCTAAACCGATTGCAGCTAAAAAAGGAGAGAAGAAGAGCGGCGGTAAGGCAAAATCCACGTCGGGCGACAGTACGAAAAAACGGCGATCGAAACGGAAGGAGAGTTATGCGATCTACATCTACAAAGTGTTAAAGCAGGTACATCCTGACACCGGAATCTCCAGCAAAGCAATGGGTATCATGAACTCTTTCGTGAACGATATCTTCGAGCGCATTGCTACAGAATCCTCCCGTCTAGCCCACTACAACAAGAAGTCCACTATCAGCTCCCGCGAGATTCAGACAGCCATCAGACTGCTCCTTCCAGGAGAACTCGCAAAGCACGCAGTCAGTGAGGGTACCAAGGCCGTCACGAAGTACACTAGTAGCAAGTGAAAACCATTCTTCAATACCAGATCTAAACAACGGCTCTTTTAGGAGCCACCAAATGTCAAAAAAAGCAATGATCAACACTCAACACGGTTTCTTAGAGTTTTCAATCGTCATTATAAACCCCGACACTCGCTCGCTCGCACACTTGCTCCCATTAAAACGAACAAATCATTCCTCTATTTCCCCGTTCAACTTTACTTTTTACATAAAAAAAAAAAACAACAACAACAACAACAACAAAAAACAGATAAAGGTTTTAAAAGATGATTTTTATGTAAGCAAGGAGAAAAGAAGAAAAAAAAAAAGAAACAAATAAACGATTGCTGGGTGACAACACGCACCGAGCCAAACAGTTTCCGCAGGATCTCCTTCCCAGCGCGATGACCACTACACCACGCCAGAGAATCAACTGACGTAATTCGTAAAACAACGTTACTTAAAAGTGTTACAGGCATGAACAGGTCACTTCGGTACTGCACTTGAGAACAAGAGAACGGTTTACCAGGCTGCAAATATATATTTTCCGGGATGTAAGGGTTTTAATACTTCAAATCAGTTAAGCGGGAGGGATTCTGACTATTCAATATTGATGTTTACGGTAGTTTTCATTACCCGGATACCTGATAACCAGTTTCTTGACTAAGGTGCATGTACTGACCACTTCGAATAAAAAGTATTTATCTTATCTGATCTGATCTGATCTGATCTGATCTTATGGAGTGGCTTTTGTTTACTCTTTTAAGGCGTCTCTAAGCCGCGGTTCAAGTAACCTTCTGCTCAACAAAAACGAAATCAGTTTCGGCAAAGGAGAAATAAATACTGTGCTATAGGTGACGGTGACCTAAGGTCAACATACTAGAGGTGATATTGGTGATGACTTTACTTTATTTGGTGGCTCCTAAAGGAGCCGGTAGTTGAATAAGCGGGCGAGTTTTACTTGCCACTGACTTTCTTGTTGACTGTTTTTTTAACCGAGGCTTTGCTTTCTTTCGCTTTCTTAGGCAACGGCTTCTTTGTAGCAGTCTTCTTTGGCACGAGAGGTGTCTTCTTCTTGCTGCTGGAAACTTTCTTACCCGGCGATTTCTTGGTTTTCTCGGCTGGTTTGCGGGCGGTCTTTTCTTTCGCGGCGACCTTCTTTATTTTTGGTTTGTTGGCTGGATCGGCGGTTTTGGTCTTCTTCGCCGGGTCTTTGGTTGCCTTTGCTTTCTGTACTTCTTTGTTGACCTTGAAAGAACCTGAAGCTCCGGACCCTTTGGTGTTGATAAATTGACCACTCTCCACGCCTCTCTTAAGAGCCATTTTAATAAAATGACTTGCTTTGTCTCCCACTTTGAAATGGTTCTTAACGTACTTGTCGACAGCCTGACGCGAGGAACCATTACGATCTTTCAGGGCGTGAAGGGCTTGTATGATCATTTCTGCATACTTAGGGTGTTCGGCCGGCTGTTTAGAAGCTTTCTTCTGGGTGCTTTTGGCAGACATGTCTCGTTATTGTCTCCACAGCGATAGCTAATGTTGGTTACTTGCGCAACTCTTTTCTTAAGTTGTTATAGCGGACCGCAGAGGGATCAGTTACTACTGATCGCGATAGATCTGTAACCTCTAAGACGTTTGCTAAGTTCTTTGAAAATGAGATGGATTGTAAACGTCAACTTAGGAAGACAGGCAGAGAGATTAACTGAACGAATAAGGAGATGTTGGGCGCAATCACTAATTTTTTGGTAAGCTTAGAGATACTAGTACTCTACTGTGTCCTGTGCAGCACTTGTGTTGTGTGTATTATCGCGAAAAACCTGTAACGGCGTAGAGTATGAGAATTATGTCTGTCTCATTTCACTAGTAACTAAAAAAGAAACAAGTAGAGACAAGGTAAGAAGTAGTTTATTGGCCATTAACTTTTATTGTCAGGTGGTGGCTCCTAAAGGAGCCGTTTGTGTTGTGAGATTGTCAGAACCGAGCTGAGCTGTTATGCACGTTCGCCCCGGATCCTACGAGCCAACTGGATATCTTTAGGCATGATGGTGACACGTTTAGCGTGAATGGCGCAAAGGTTGGTGTCCTCGAAAAGACCGACCAGGTAGGCTTCGCTAGCCTCTTGAAGAGCCAGCACGGCTGAGCTTTGAAAGCGCAAGTCGGTCTTGAAATCCTGAGCGATTTCTCGAACAAGACGCTGAAACGGTAACTTGCGAATCAGCAACTCGGTGGACTTCTGATAACGACGGATCTCTCTGAGGGCCACTGTTCCTGGCCTGTAACGGTGCGGTTTTTTCACGCCACCAGTAGCAGGAGCGCTCTTTCGAGCTGCCTTAGTAGCCAGCTGTTTACGAGGCGCTTTTCCTCCGGTGGACTTTCTCGCTGTTTGTTTGGTTCGGGCCATGACTGTGAAACTGATGTTCAGAAGATTAAAGGCTCTATGTGAAAGCTTGGCAATTTTTATGGCCGCGATTTATCAGGAGGCTGTCGCAAGCCGATTGGATATTTAAGAATTTATGTATTTCTGATTGGTTCGGCTTCGGAGACACCCTGCTTTGATTTGCATGCCTTACAATAGACAGTGGGGCGAAAGAAAATTATAATATTCTTTTGTTGTCCTTTTACTAAGAACAAATCTATGTAAACACAAGAAATAATGTTTCCCGAGAGGTCAGATTGAAGGGTATAGATTGAAAAGCAATTTCTGTTCTGCAGTGATTTAACATAGTACGAGACCTGTCCCTTTTTAAACCTTGACGATAATTCAGACAACCGAGAATGTCCGGTCGCGGCAAAGGAGGTAAAGGCTTGGGCAAAGGTGGTGCTAAGCGTCATCGTAAGATTCTACGCGATAATATCCAAGGAATTACCAAGCCAGCGATCCGTCGTCTCGCTCGCCGTGGGGGTGTAAAGCGAATTTCTGGACTGATCTACGAGGAGACACGCGGTGTTCTGAAAGTTTTCCTTGAGAACGTTATCCGCGATGCCGTGACCTACACCGAGCACGCCAAGCGTAAGACCGTTACAGCCATGGACGTAGTATACGCTCTGAAACGACAAGGACGTACTCTGTACGGTTTTGGGGGTTAGAATACACTGTGATCCCTGATCAACACTTAAACCAACGGCTCTTTTAGGAGCCAACAAATGTATGAAAAGCTCTGACCAAATACGTGATAAGAGAATTTGTTTTCATTACGATCATTGCCGAAGGTTTATACACATATGAACAAGACAACATACACCTGAAATCGATTCAGCGCTTTATTTACTGGGTGCGTCCACGCGAGTTTTTTCTTTTTTTGTGACTTTACAGCAGCGCAGTCGTTACTTATAAAGGGAAATTATTTTTTCCCGTCTAGATTAGCCTCATAGCTCTTTGCGGGGCGTACAATACTGTAAAGCTTTTGTCTTTAGTTAGTGAATAAACTGTTGCTGTACGTTGTTGTTGTCGCAGAATTAAGAGAGCAAGCTGGTTTGTGTCGTTACCGACGACGGTTTATAACTGTGTCTGTTTATTTTACGTAAACAGCTTATGTACTGAATGAAATCACGACGATCTCTTGTAATTTTGACGCAAAGAAAACAATATTTCAAGCTCAGTAGTAGCAGCAATGTTTGTTCCCGGTTGCTAGGAATGCGATGAATTGTGTACTCGTTTAAAAAGATCAGAAAGTTGTTCGATTGTCGCTTGGTATGTACCTCGAAGTTCGTATAAAAACCTGTTGGAAACAGCGCGAATGAAACCTGCATAAAAAGCAAACGCAATTTCAACTTTCATGATATAATCACATCAGTCTTTAAATTCATGTTACACCGAGCTAAACTGACCTAAGACTGGTTTCAGTTTCAAGCAATGTTGTGGTTGCTGTTGTTTCTTTCTTACATGCTATAGCCGAAATAACGCTAAATATGCTTTGGTATACGCATTTATGAACAAAACTAGGAACATGGAACCATGCAAAAACAAGTAGAAATAGCAAGTTTCCGCGAGACATAATTATTTGCGGCTAAGTATCCATCCAGTTATTAATCCCAAACTGAGACGGCGAATACTATTTGGGGGGTAGATTACAAATTTATATCGTGATTGGTCATGACTTTATTCTAGACTTGGTGGCTCCTAAAAGAGCCGTTTGTATTTATGGTTGTTGCCGTCGCTTAGTGTTGTTTCTTCTCTGTCTTTTTAGGTAGTAATACTGCCTGAATGTTGGGAAGAACACCGCCTTGAGCGATGGTGACACCGGCAAGGAGTTTGTTTAATTCTTCGTCATTTCGCACAGCCAACTGGAGGTGACGAGGAATGATTCTTGACTTCTTGTTGTCGCGTGCTGCGTTTCCTGCTAACTCGAGGATCTCAGCACTCAGATACTCAAGTACGGCAGCCAAGTACACGGGAGCACCGGCTCCGACGCGTTCAGCGTAGTTGCCTTTACGAAGAAGGCGATGGATGCGACCAACAGGAAATTGTAGTCCTGCCCTGGAAGAACGAGTCTTTGACTTGGTGCCCT
The DNA here is from genome assembly GCA_964035705.1 of Porites rus. Taxonomy (NCBI): domain Eukaryota; kingdom Metazoa; phylum Cnidaria; class Anthozoa; order Scleractinia; family Poritidae; genus Porites; species Porites rus. Next base: position 15,653 of record CAXIVM010002866.1, on the reverse strand, counting down.
GGGCTTTACCTTTTCCTCGTCCGGTCATTTTGTCGACTAACTCGTATATTAAGTTTCAGTTTAAGTTTCAGGAGACTGTTTTCCAAGACATAACTTCGGCCGCCATAATTTATCACGCGCGGACTGCGTTTCGTGGATCAGATTGCACCAATCAAAAGTCTAACATTGGCTCATAAAAAGAAATTCTAGCCTTGCAATTGTTCTCTTTGTGTCGATTGGCGGCACGCTCCATTGTTTACACCGAGAAAAACAAAACACCAATCACCGACGAGAACTTGCGATCCGCATATTAATTGATCCTATTGAATTTGGCAACATAAATAGAAACTGTGATATCCCGAATTAGCAAACTCGATTTCGAAAAGGCAGAGATATCTTTCTTTACCATGGCACCTAAACCGATTGCAGCTAAAAAAGGAGAGAAGAAGAGCGGCGGTAAGGCAAAATCCACGTCGGGCGACAGTACGAAAAAACGGCGATCGAAACGGAAGGAGAGTTATGCGATCTACATCTACAAAGTGTTAAAGCAGGTACATCCTGACACCGGAATCTCCAGCAAAGCAATGGGTATCATGAACTCTTTCGTGAACGATATCTTCGAGCGCATTGCTACAGAATCCTCCCGTCTAGCCCACTACAACAAGAAGTCCACTATCAGCTCCCGCGAGATTCAGACAGCCATCAGACTGCTCCTTCCAGGAGAACTCGCAAAGCACGCAGTCAGTGAGGGTACCAAGGCCGTCACGAAGTACACTAGTAGCAAGTGAAAACCATTCTTCAATACCAGATCTAAACAACGGCTCTTTTAGGAGCCACCAAATGTCAAAAAAAGCAATGATCAACACTCAACACGGTTTCTTAGAGTTTTCAATCGTCATTATAAACCCCGACACTCGCTCGCTCGCACACTTGCTCCCATTAAAACGAACAAATCATTCCTCTATTTCCCCGTTCAACTTTACTTTTTACATAAAAAAAAAAACAACAACAACAACAACAACAAAAAACAGATAAAGGTTTTAAAAGATGATTTTTATGTAAGCAAGGAGAAAAGAAGAAAAAAAAAAGAAACAAATAAACGATTGCTGGGTGACAACACGCACCGAGCCAAACAGTTTCCGCAGGATCTCCTTCCCAGCGCGATGACCACTACACCACGCCAGAGAATCAACTGACGTAATTCGTAAAACAACGTTACTTAAAAGTGTTACAGGCATGAACAGGTCACTTCGGTACTGCACTTGAGAACAAGAGAACGGTTTACCAGGCTGCAAATATATATTTTCCGGGATGTAAGGGTTTTAATACTTCAAATCAGTTAAGCGGGAGGGATTCTGACTATTCAATATTGATGTTTACGGTAGTTTTCATTACCCGGATACCTGATAACCAGTTTCTTGACTAAGGTGCATGTACTGACCACTTCGAATAAAAAGTATTTATCTTATCTGATCTGATCTGATCTGATCTGATCTTATGGAGTGGCTTTTGTTTACTCTTTTAAGGCGTCTCTAAGCCGCGGTTCAAGTAACCTTCTGCTCAACAAAAACGAAATCAGTTTCGGCAAAGGAGAAATAAATACTGTGCTATAGGTGACGGTGACCTAAGGTCAACATACTAGAGGTGATATTGGTGATGACTTTACTTTATTTGGTGGCTCCTAAAGGAGCCGGTAGTTGAATAAGCGGGCGAGTTTTACTTGCCACTGACTTTCTTGTTGACTGTTTTTTTAACCGAGGCTTTGCTTTCTTTCGCTTTCTTAGGCAACGGCTTCTTTGTAGCAGTCTTCTTTGGCACGAGAGGTGTCTTCTTCTTGCTGCTGGAAACTTTCTTACCCGGCGATTTCTTGGTTTTCTCGGCTGGTTTGCGGGCGGTCTTTTCTTTCGCGGCGACCTTCTTTATTTTTGGTTTGTTGGCTGGATCGGCGGTTTTGGTCTTCTTCGCCGGGTCTTTGGTTGCCTTTGCTTTCTGTACTTCTTTGTTGACCTTGAAAGAACCTGAAGCTCCGGACCCTTTGGTGTTGATAAATTGACCACTCTCCACGCCTCTCTTAAGAGCCATTTTAATAAAATGACTTGCTTTGTCTCCCACTTTGAAATGGTTCTTAACGTACTTGTCGACAGCCTGACGCGAGGAACCATTACGATCTTTCAGGGCGTGAAGGGCTTGTATGATCATTTCTGCATACTTAGGGTGTTCGGCCGGCTGTTTAGAAGCTTTCTTCTGGGTGCTTTTGGCAGACATGTCTCGTTATTGTCTCCACAGCGATAGCTAATGTTGGTTACTTGCGCAACTCTTTTCTTAAGTTGTTATAGCGGACCGCAGAGGGATCAGTTACTACTGATCGCGATAGATCTGTAACCTCTAAGACGTTTGCTAAGTTCTTTGAAAATGAGATGGATTGTAAACGTCAACTTAGGAAGACAGGCAGAGAGATTAACTGAACGAATAAGGAGATGTTGGGCGCAATCACTAATTTTTTGGTAAGCTTAGAGATACTAGTACTCTACTGTGTCCTGTGCAGCACTTGTGTTGTGTGTATTATCGCGAAAAACCTGTAACGGCGTAGAGTATGAGAATTATGTCTGTCTCATTTCACTAGTAACTAAAAAAGAAACAAGTAGAGACAAGGTAAGAAGTAGTTTATTGGCCATTAACTTTTATTGTCAGGTGGTGGCTCCTAAAGGAGCCGTTTGTGTTGTGAGATTGTCAGAACCGAGCTGAGCTGTTATGCACGTTCGCCCCGGATCCTACGAGCCAACTGGATATCTTTAGGCATGATGGTGACACGTTTAGCGTGAATGGCGCAAAGGTTGGTGTCCTCGAAAAGACCGACCAGGTAGGCTTCGCTAGCCTCTTGAAGAGCCAGCACGGCTGAGCTTTGAAAGCGCAAGTCGGTCTTGAAATCCTGAGCGATTTCTCGAACAAGACGCTGAAACGGTAACTTGCGAATCAGCAACTCGGTGGACTTCTGATAACGACGGATCTCTCTGAGGGCCACTGTTCCTGGCCTGTAACGGTGCGGTTTTTTCACGCCACCAGTAGCAGGAGCGCTCTTTCGAGCTGCCTTAGTAGCCAGCTGTTTACGAGGCGCTTTTCCTCCGGTGGACTTTCTCGCTGTTTGTTTGGTTCGGGCCATGACTGTGAAACTGATGTTCAGAAGATTAAAGGCTCTATGTGAAAGCTTGGCAATTTTTATGGCCGCGATTTATCAGGAGGCTGTCGCAAGCCGATTGGATATTTAAGAATTTATGTATTTCTGATTGGTTCGGCTTCGGAGACACCCTGCTTTGATTTGCATGCCTTACAATAGACAGTGGGGCGAAAGAAAATTATAATATTCTTTTGTTGTCCTTTTACTAAGAACAAATCTATGTAAACACAAGAAATAATGTTTCCCGAGAGGTCAGATTGAAGGGTATAGATTGAAAAGCAATTTCTGTTCTGCAGTGATTTAACATAGTACGAGACCTGTCCCTTTTTAAACCTTGACGATAATTCAGACAACCGAGAATGTCCGGTCGCGGCAAAGGAGGTAAAGGCTTGGGCAAAGGTGGTGCTAAGCGTCATCGTAAGATTCTACGCGATAATATCCAAGGAATTACCAAGCCAGCGATCCGTCGTCTCGCTCGCCGTGGGGGTGTAAAGCGAATTTCTGGACTGATCTACGAGGAGACACGCGGTGTTCTGAAAGTTTTCCTTGAGAACGTTATCCGCGATGCCGTGACCTACACCGAGCACGCCAAGCGTAAGACCGTTACAGCCATGGACGTAGTATACGCTCTGAAACGACAAGGACGTACTCTGTACGGTTTTGGGGGTTAGAATACACTGTGATCCCTGATCAACACTTAAACCAACGGCTCTTTTAGGAGCCAACAAATGTATGAAAAGCTCTGACCAAATACGTGATAAGAGAATTTGTTTTCATTACGATCATTGCCGAAGGTTTATACACATATGAACAAGACAACATACACCTGAAATCGATTCAGCGCTTTATTTACTGGGTGCGTCCACGCGAGTTTTTTCTTTTTTTGTGACTTTACAGCAGCGCAGTCGTTACTTATAAAGGGAAATTATTTTTTCCCGTCTAGATTAGCCTCATAGCTCTTTGCGGGGCGTACAATACTGTAAAGCTTTTGTCTTTAGTTAGTGAATAAACTGTTGCTGTACGTTGTTGTTGTCGCAGAATTAAGAGAGCAAGCTGGTTTGTGTCGTTACCGACGACGGTTTATAACTGTGTCTGTTTATTTTACGTAAACAGCTTATGTACTGAATGAAATCACGACGATCTCTTGTAATTTTGACGCAAAGAAAACAATATTTCAAGCTCAGTAGTAGCAGCAATGTTTGTTCCCGGTTGCTAGGAATGCGATGAATTGTGTACTCGTTTAAAAAGATCAGAAAGTTGTTCGATTGTCGCTTGGTATGTACCTCGAAGTTCGTATAAAAACCTGTTGGAAACAGCGCGAATGAAACCTGCATAAAAAGCAAACGCAATTTCAACTTTCATGATATAATCACATCAGTCTTTAAATTCATGTTACACCGAGCTAAACTGACCTAAGACTGGTTTCAGTTTCAAGCAATGTTGTGGTTGCTGTTGTTTCTTTCTTACATGCTATAGCCGAAATAACGCTAAATATGCTTTGGTATACGCATTTATGAACAAAACTAGGAACATGGAACCATGCAAAAACAAGTAGAAATAGCAAGTTTCCGCGAGACATAATTATTTGCGGCTAAGTATCCATCCAGTTATTAATCCCAAACTGAGACGGCGAATACTATTTGGGGGGTAGATTACAAATTTATATCGTGATTGGTCATGACTTTATTCTAGACTTGGTGGCTCCTAAAAGAGCCGTTTGTATTTATGGTTGTTGCCGTCGCTTAGTGTTGTTTCTTCTCTGTCTTTTTAGGTAGTAATACTGCCTGAATGTTGGGAAGAACACCGCCTTGAGCGATGGTGACACCGGCAAGGAGTTTGTTTAATTCTTCGTCATTTCGCACAGCCAACTGGAGGTGACGAGGAATGATTCTTGACTTCTTGTTGTCGCGTGCTGCGTTTCCTGCTAACTCGAGGATCTCAGCACTCAGATACTCAAGTACGGCAGCCAAGTACACGGGAGCACCGGCTCCGACGCGTTCAGCGTAGTTGCCTTTACGAAGAAGGCGATGGATGCGACCAACAGGAAATTGTAGTCCTGCCCGGAAGAACGAGTCTTTGACTTGGTGCCCTGGGCTTTACCTTTTCCTCGTCCGGTCATTTTGTCGACTAACTCGTATATTAAGTTTCAGTTTAAGTTTCAGGAGACTGTTTTCCAAGACATAACTTCGGCCGCCATAATTTATCACGCGCGGACTGCGTTTCGTGGATCAGATTGCACCAATCAAAAGTCTAACATTGGCTCATAAAAAGAAATTCTAGCCTTGCAATTGTTCTCTTTGTGTCGATTGGCGGCACGCTCCATTGTTTACACCGAGAAAAACAAAACACCAATCACCGACGAGAACTTGCGATCCGCATATTAATTGATCCTATTGAATTTGGCAACATAAATAGAAACTGTGATATCCCGAATTAGCAAACTCGATTTCGAAAAGGCAGAGATATCTTTCTTTACCATGGCACCTAAACCGATTGCAGCTAAAAAAGGAGAGAAGAAGAGCGGCGGTAAGGCAAAATCCACGTCGGGCGACAGTACGAAAAAACGGCGATCGAAACGGAAGGAGAGTTATGCGATCTACATCTACAAAGTGTTAAAGCAGGTACATCCTGACACCGGAATCTCCAGCAAAGCAATGGGTATCATGAACTCTTTCGTGAACGATATCTTCGAGCGCATTGCTACAGAATCCTCCCGTCTAGCCCACTACAACAAGAAGTCCACTATCAGCTCCCGCGAGATTCAGACAGCCATCAGACTGCTCCTTCCAGGAGAACTCGCAAAGCACGCAGTCAGTGAGGGTACCAAGGCCGTCACGAAGTACACTAGTAGCAAGTGAAAACCATTCTTCAATACCAGATCTAAACAACGGCTCTTTTAGGAGCCACCAAATGTCAAAAAAAGCAATGATCAACACTCAACACGGTTTCTTAGAGTTTTCAATCGTCATTATAAACCCCGACACTCGCTCGCTCGCACACTTGCTCCCATTAAAACGAACAAATCATTCCTCTATTTCCCCGTTCAACTTTACTTTTTACATAAAAAAAAAAACAACAACAACAACAACAACAAAAAACAGATAAAGGTTTTAAAAGATGATTTTTATGTAAGCAAGGAGAAAAGAAGAAAAAAAAAAGAAACAAATAAACGATTGCTGGGTGACAACACGCACCGAGCCAAACAGTTTCCGCAGGATCTCCTTCCCAGCGCGATGACCACTACACCACGCCAGAGAATCAACTGACGTAATTCGTAAAACAACGTTACTTAAAAGTGTTACAGGCATGAACAGGTCACTTCGGTACTGCACTTGAGAACAAGAGAACGGTTTACCAGGCTGCAAATATATATTTTCCGGGATGTAAGGGTTTTAATACTTCAAATCAGTTAAGCGGGAGGGATTCTGACTATTCAATATTGATGTTTACGGTAGTTTTCATTACCCGGATACCTGATAACCAGTTTCTTGACTAAGGTGCATGTACTGACCACTTCGAATAAAAAGTATTTATCTTATCTGATCTGATCTGATCTGATCTGATCTTATGGAGTGGCTTTTGTTTACTCTTTTAAGGCGTCTCTAAGCCGCGGTTCAAGTAACCTTCTGCTCAACAAAAACGAAATCAGTTTCGGCAAAGGAGAAATAAATACTGTGCTATAGGTGACGGTGACCTAAGGTCAACATACTAGAGGTGATATTGGTGATGACTTTACTTTATTTGGTGGCTCCTAAAGGAGCCGGTAGTTGAATAAGCGGGCGAGTTTTACTTGCCACTGACTTTCTTGTTGACTGTTTTTTTAACCGAGGCTTTGCTTTCTTTCGCTTTCTTAGGCAACGGCTTCTTTGTAGCAGTCTTCTTTGGCACGAGAGGTGTCTTCTTCTTGCTGCTGGAAACTTTCTTACCCGGCGATTTCTTGGTTTTCTCGGCTGGTTTGCGGGCGGTCTTTTCTTTCGCGGCGACCTTCTTTATTTTTGGTTTGTTGGCTGGATCGGCGGTTTTGGTCTTCTTCGCCGGGTCTTTGGTTGCCTTTGCTTTCTGTACTTCTTTGTTGACCTTGAAAGAACCTGAAGCTCCGGACCCTTTGGTGTTGATAAATTGACCACTCTCCACGCCTCTCTTAAGAGCCATTTTAATAAAATGACTTGCTTTGTCTCCCACTTTGAAATGGTTCTTAACGTACTTGTCGACAGCCTGACGCGAGGAACCATTACGATCTTTCAGGGCGTGAAGGGCTTGTATGATCATTTCTGCATACTTAGGGTGTTCGGCCGGCTGTTTAGAAGCTTTCTTCTGGGTGCTTTTGGCAGACATGTCTCGTTATTGTCTCCACAGCGATAGCTAATGTTGGTTACTTGCGCAACTCTTTTCTTAAGTTGTTATAGCGGACCGCAGAGGGATCAGTTACTACTGATCGCGATAGATCTGTAACCTCTAAGACGTTTGCTAAGTTCTTTGAAAATGAGATGGATTGTAAACGTCAACTTAGGAAGACAGGCAGAGAGATTAACTGAACGAATAAGGAGATGTTGGGCGCAATCACTAATTTTTTGGTAAGCTTAGAGATACTAGTACTCTACTGTGTCCTGTGCAGCACTTGTGTTGTGTGTATTATCGCGAAAAACCTGTAACGGCGTAGAGTATGAGAATTATGTCTGTCTCATTTCACTAGTAACTAAAAAAGAAACAAGTAGAGACAAGGTAAGAAGTAGTTTATTGGCCATTAACTTTTATTGTCAGGTGGTGGCTCCTAAAGGAGCCGTTTGTGTTGTGAGATTGTCAGAACCGAGCTGAGCTGTTATGCACGTTCGCCCCGGATCCTACGAGCCAACTGGATATCTTTAGGCATGATGGTGACACGTTTAGCGTGAATGGCGCAAAGGTTGGTGTCCTCGAAAAGACCGACCAGGTAGGCTTCGCTAGCCTCTTGAAGAGCCAGCACGGCTGAGCTTTGAAAGCGCAAGTCGGTCTTGAAATCCTGAGCGATTTCTCGAACAAGACGCTGAAACGGTAACTTGCGAATCAGCAACTCGGTGGACTTCTGATAACGACGGATCTCTCTGAGGGCCACTGTTCCTGGCCTGTAACGGTGCGGTTTTTTCACGCCACCAGTAGCAGGAGCGCTCTTTCGAGCTGCCTTAGTAGCCAGCTGTTTACGAGGCGCTTTTCCTCCGGTGGACTTTCTCGCTGTTTGTTTGGTTCGGGCCATGACTGTGAAACTGATGTTCAGAAGATTAAAGGCTCTATGTGAAAGCTTGGCAATTTTTATGGCCGCGATTTATCAGGAGGCTGTCGCAAGCCGATTGGATATTTAAGAATTTATGTATTTCTGATTGGTTCGGCTTCGGAGACACCCTGCTTTGATTTGCATGCCTTACAATAGACAGTGGGGCGAAAGAAAATTATAATATTCTTTTGTTGTCCTTTTACTAAGAACAAATCTATGTAAACACAAGAAATAATGTTTCCCGAGAGGTCAGATTGAAGGGTATAGATTGAAAAGCAATTTCTGTTCTGCAGTGATTTAACATAGTACGAGACCTGTCCCTTTTAAACCTTGACGATAATTCAGACAACCGAGAATGTCCGGTCGCGGCAAAGGAGGTAAAGGCTTGGGCAAAGGTGGTGCTAAGCGTCATCGTAAGATTCTACGCGATAATATCCAAGGAATTACCAAGCCAGCGATCCGTCGTCTCGCTCGCCGTGGGGGTGTAAAGCGAATTTCTGGACTGATCTACGAGGAGACACGCGGTGTTCTGAAAGTTTTCCTTGAGAACGTTATCCGCGATGCCGTGACCTACACCGAGCACGCCAAGCGTAAGACCGTTACAGCCATGGACGTAGTATACGCTCTGAAACGACAAGGACGTACTCTGTACGGTTTTGGGGGTTAGAATACACTGTGATCCCTGATCAACACTTAAACCAACGGCTCTTTTAGGAGCCAACAAATGTATGAAAAGCTCTGACCAAATACGTGATAAGAGAATTTGTTTTCATTACGATCATTGCCGAAGGTTTATACACATATGAACAAGACAACATACACCTGAAATCGATTCAGCGCTTTATTTACTGGGTGCGTCCACGCGAGTTTTTTCTTTTTTTGTGACTTTACAGCAGCGCAGTCGTTACTTATAAAGGGAAATTATTTTTTCCCGTCTAGATTAGCCTCATAGCTCTTTGCGGGGCGTACAATACTGTAAAGCTTTTGTCTTTAGTTAGTGAATAAACTGTTGCTGTACGTTGTTGTTGTCGCAGAATTAAGAGAGCAAGCTGGTTTGTGTCGTTACCGACGACGGTTTATAACTGTGTCTGTTTATTTTACGTAAACAGCTTATGTACTGAATGAAATCACGACGATCTCTTGTAATTTTGACGCAAAGAAAACAATATTTCAAGCTCAGTAGTAGCAGCAATGTTTGTTCCCGGTTGCTAGGAATGCGATGAATTGTGTACTCGTTTAAAAAGATCAGAAAGTTGTTCGATTGTCGCTTGGTATGTACCTCGAAGTTCGTATAAAAACCTGTTGGAAACAGCGCGAATGAAACCTGCATAAAAAGCAAACGCAATTTCAACTTTCATGATATAATCACATCAGTCTTTAAATTCATGTTACACCGAGCTAAACTGACCTAAGACTGGTTTCAGTTTCAAGCAATGTTGTGGTTGCTGTTGTTTCTTTCTTACATGCTATAGCCGAAATAACGCTAAATATGCTTTGGTATACGCATTTATGAACAAAACTAGGAACATGGAACCATGCAAAAACAAGTAGAAATAGCAAGTTTCCGCGAGACATAATTATTTGCGGCTAAGTATCCATCCAGTTATTAATCCCAAACTGAGACGGCGAATACTATTTGGGGGGTAGATTACAAATTTATATCGTGATTGGTCATGACTTTATTCTAGACTTGGTGGCTCCTAAAAGAGCCGTTTGTATTTATGGTTGTTGCCGTCGCTTAGTGTTGTTTCTTCTCTGTCTTTTTAGGTAGTAATACTGCCTGAATGTTGGGAAGAACACCGCCTTGAGCGATGGTGACACCGGCAAGGAGTTTGTTTAATTCTTCGTCATTTCGCACAGCCAACTGGAGGTGACGAGGAATGATTCTTGACTTCTTGTTGTCGCGTGCTGCGTTTCCTGCTAACTCGAGGATCTCAGCACTCAGATACTCAAGTACGGCAGCCAAGTACACGGGAGCACCGGCTCCGACGCGTTCAGCGTAGTTGCCTTTACGAAGAAGGCGATGGATGCGACCAACAGGAAATTGTAGTCCTGCCCTGGAAGAACGAGTCTTTGACTTGGTGCCCTGGGCTTTACCTTTTCCTCGTCCGGTCATTTTGTCGACTAACTCGTATATTAAGTTTCAGTTTAAGTTTCAGGAGACTGTTTTCCAAGACATAACTTCGGCCGCCATAATTTATCACGCGCGGACTGCGTTTCGTGGATCAGATTGCACCAATCAAAAGTCTAACATTGGCTCATAAAAAGAAATTCTAGCCTTGCAATTGTTCTCTTTGTGTCGATTGGCGGCACGCTCCATTGTTTACACCGAGAAAAACAAAACACCAATCACCGACGAGAACTTGCGATCCGCATATTAATTGATCCTATTGAATTTGGCAACATAAATAGAAACTGTGATATCCCGAATTAGCAAACTCGATTTCGAAAAGGCAGAGATATCTTTCTTTACCATGGCACCTAAACCGATTGCAGCTAAAAAAGGAGAGAAGAAGAGCGGCGGTAAGGCAAAATCCACGTCGGGCGACAGTACGAAAAAACGGCGATCGAAACGGAAGGAGAGTTATGCGATCTACATCTACAAAGTGTTAAAGCAGGTACATCCTGACACCGGAATCTCCAGCAAAGCAATGGGTATCATGAACTCTTTCGTGAACGATATCTTCGAGCGCATTGCTACAGAATCCTCCCGTCTAGCCCACTACAACAAGAAGTCCACTATCAGCTCCCGCGAGATTCAGACAGCCATCAGACTGCTCCTTCCAGGAGAACTCGCAAAGCACGCAGTCAGTGAGGGTACCAAGGCCGTCACGAAGTACACTAGTAGCAAGTGAAAACCATTCTTCAATACCAGATCTAAACAACGGCTCTTTTAGGAGCCACCAAATGTCAAAAAAAGCAATGATCAACACTCAACACGGTTTCTTAGAGTTTTCAATCGTCATTATAAACCCCGACACTCGCTCGCTCGCACACTTGCTCCCATTAAAACGAACAAATCATTCCTCTATTTCCCCGTTCAACTTTACTTTTTACATAAAAAAAAAAACAACAACAACAACAACAACAAAAAACAGATAAAGGTTTTAAAAGATGATTTTTATGTAAGCAAGGAGAAAAGAAGAAAAAAAAAAGAAACAAATAAACGATTGCTGGGTGACAACACGCACCGAGCCAAACAGTTTCCGCAGGATCTCCTTCCCAGCGCGATGACCACTACACCACGCCAGAGAATCAACTGACGTAATTCGTAAAACAACGTTACTTAAAAGTGTTACAGGCATGAACAGGTCACTTCGGTACTGCACTTGAGAACAAGAGAACGGTTTACCAGGCTGCAAATATATATTTTCCGGGATGTAAGGGTTTTAATACTTCAAATCAGTTAAGCGGGAGGGATTCTGACTATTCAATATTGATGTTTACGGTAGTTTTCATTACCCGGATACCTGATAACCAGTTTCTTGACTAAGGTGCATGTACTGACCACTTCGAATAAAAAGTATTTATCTTATCTGATCTGATCTGATCTGATCTGATCTTATGGAGTGGCTTTTGTTTACTCTTTTAAGGCGTCTCTAAGCCGCGGTTCAAGTAACCTTCTGCTCAACAAAAACGAAATCAGTTTCGGCAAAGGAGAAATAAATACTGTGCTATAGGTGACGGTGACCTAAGGTCAACATACTAGAGGTGATATTGGTGATGACTTTACTTTATTTGGTGGCTCCTAAAGGAGCCGGTAGTTGAATAAGCGGGCGAGTTTTACTTGCCACTGACTTTCTTGTTGACTGTTTTTTTAACCGAGGCTTTGCTTTCTTTCGCTTTCTTAGGCAACGGCTTCTTTGTAGCAGTCTTCTTTGGCACGAGAGGTGTCTTCTTCTTGCTGCTGGAAACTTTCTTACCCGGCGATTTCTTGGTTTTCTCGGCTGGTTTGCGGGCGGTCTTTTCTTTCGCGGCGACCTTCTTTATTTTTGGTTTGTTGGCTGGATCGGCGGTTTTGGTCTTCTTCGCCGGGTCTTTGGTTGCCTTTGCTTTCTGTACTTCTTTGTTGACCTTGAAAGAACCTGAAGCTCCGGACCCTTTGGTGTTGATAAATTGACCACTCTCCACGCCTCTCTTAAGAGCCATTTTAATAAAATGACTTGCTTTGTCTCCCACTTTGAAATGGTTCTTAACGTACTTGTCGACAGCCTGACGCGAGGAACCATTACGATCTTTCAGGGCGTGAAGGGCTTGTATGATCATTTCTGCATACTTAGGGTGTTCGGCCGGCTGTTTAGAAGCTTTCTTCTGGGTGCTTTTGGCAGACATGTCTCGTTATTGTCTCCACAGCGATAGCTAATGTTGGTTACTTGCGCAACTCTTTTCTTAAGTTGTTATAGCGGACCGCAGAGGGATCAGTTACTACTGATCGCGATAGATCTGTAACCTCTAAGACGTTTGCTAAGTTCTTTGAAAATGAGATGGATTGTAAACGTCAACTTAGGAAGACAGGCAGAGAGATTAACTGAACGAATAAGGAGATGTTGGGCGCAATCACTAATTTTTTGGTAAGCTTAGAGATACTAGTACTCTACTGTGTCCTGTGCAGCACTTGTGTTGTGTGTATTATCGCGAAAAACCTGTAACGGCGTAGAGTATGAGAATTATGTCTGTCTCATTTCACTAGTAACTAAAAAAGAAACAAGTAGAGACAAGGTAAGAAGTAGTTTATTGGCCATTAACTTTTATTGTCAGGTGGTGGCTCCTAAAGGAGCCGTTTGTGTTGTGAGATTGTCAGAACCGAGCTGAGCTGTTATGCACGTTCGCCCCGGATCCTACGAGCCAACTGGATATCTTTAGGCATGATGGTGACACGTTTAGCGTGAATGGCGCAAAGGTTGGTGTCCTCGAAAAGACCGACCAGGTAGGCTTCGCTAGCCTCTTGAAGAGCCAGCACGGCTGAGCTTTGAAAGCGCAAGTCGGTCTTGAAATCCTGAGCGATTTCTCGAACAAGACGCTGAAACGGTAACTTGCGAATCAGCAACTCGGTGGACTTCTGATAACGACGGATCTCTCTGAGGGCCACTGTTCCTGGCCTGTAACGGTGCGGTTTTTTCACGCCACCAGTAGCAGGAGCGCTCTTTCGAGCTGCCTTAGTAGCCAGCTGTTTACGAGGCGCTTTTCCTCCGGTGGACTTTCTCGCTGTTTGTTTGGTTCGGGCCATGACTGTGAAACTGATGTTCAGAAGATTAAAGGCTCTATGTGAAAGCTTGGCAATTTTTATGGCCGCGATTTATCAGGAGGCTGTCGCAAGCCGATTGGATATTTAAGAATTTATGTATTTCTGATTGGTTCGGCTTCGGAGACACCCTGCTTTGATTTGCATGCCTTACAATAGACAGTGGGGCGAAAGAAAATTATAATATTCTTTTGTTGTCCTTTTACTAAGAACAAATCTATGTAAACACAAGAAATAATGTTTCCCGAGAGGTCAGATTGAAGGGTATAGATTGAAAAGCAATTTCTGTTCTGCAGTGATTTAACATAGTACGAGACCTGTCCCTTTTTAAACCTTGACGATAATTCAGACAACCGAGAATGTCCGGTCGCGGCAAAGGAGGTAAAGGCTTGGGCAAAGGTGGTGCTAAGCGTCATCGTAAGATTCTACGCGATAATATCCAAGGAATTACCAAGCCAGCGATCCGTCGTCTCGCTCGCCGTGGGGGTGTAAAGCGAATTTCTGGACTGATCTACGAGGAGACACGCGGTGTTCTGAAAGTTTTCCTTGAGAACGTTATCCGCGATGCCGTGACCTACACCGAGCACGCCAAGCGTAAGACCGTTACAGCCATGGACGTAGTATACGCTCTGAAACGACAAGGACGTACTCTGTACGGTTTTGGGGGTTAGAATACACTGTGATCCCTGATCAACACTTAAACCAACGGCTCTTTTAGGAGCCAACAAATGTATGAAAAGCTCTGACCAAATACGTGATAAGAGAATTTGTTTTCATTACGATCATTGCCGAAGGTTTATACACATATGAACAAGACAACATACACCTGAAATCGATTCAGCGCTTTATTTACTGGGTGCGTCCACGCGAGTTTTTTCTTTTTTTGTGACTTTACAGCAGCGCAGTCGTTACTTATAAAGGGAAATTATTTTTTCCCGTCTAGATTAGCCTCATAGCTCTTTGCGGGGCGTACAATACTGTAAAGCTTTTGTCTTTAGTTAGTGAATAAACTGTTGCTGTACGTTGTTGTTGTCGCAGAATTAAGAGAGCAAGCTGGTTTGTGTCGTTACCGACGACGGTTTATAACTGTGTCTGTTTATTTTACGTAAACAGCTTATGTACTGAATGAAATCACGACGATCTCTTGTAATTTTGACGCAAAGAAAACAATATTTCAAGCTCAGTAGTAGCAGCAATGTTTGTTCCCGGTTGCTAGGAATGCGATGAATTGTGTACTCGTTTAAAAAGATCAGAAAGTTGTTCGATTGTCGCTTGGTATGTACCTCGAAGTTCGTATAAAAACCTGTTGGAAACAGCGCGAATGAAACCTGCATAAAAAGCAAACGCAATTTCAACTTTCATGATATAATCACATCAGTCTTTAAATTCATGTTACACCGAGCTAAACTGACCTAAGACTGGTTTCAGTTTCAAGCAATGTTGTGGTTGCTGTTGTTTCTTTCTTACATGCTATAGCCGAAATAACGCTAAATATGCTTTGGTATACGCATTTATGAACAAAACTAGGAACATGGAACCATGCAAAAACAAGTAGAAATAGCAAGTTTCCGCGAGACATAATTATTTGCGGCTAAGTATCCATCCAGTTATTAATCCCAAACTGAGACGGCGAATACTATTTGGGGGGTAGATTACAAATTTATATCGTGATTGGTCATGACTTTATTCTAGACTTGGTGGCTCCTAAAAGAGCCGTTTGTATTTATGGTTGTTGCCGTCGCTTAGTGTTGTTTCTTCTCTGTCTTTTTAGGTAGTAATACTGCCTGAATGTTGGGAAGAACACCGCCTTGAGCGATGGTGACACCGGCAAGGAGTTTGTTTAATTCTTCGTCATTTCGCACAGCCAACTGGAGGTGACGAGGAATGATTCTTGACTTCTTGTTGTCGCGTGCTGCGTTTCCTGCTAACTCGAGGATCTCAGCACTCAGATACTCAAGTACGGCAGCCAAGTACACGGGAGCACCGGCTCCGACGCGTTCAGCGTAGTT
>CAXIVM010002862.1:0-14757 GCA_964035705.1 Porites rus | reverse complement strand
CTGCGAAAACGGATGGGCGGTGACTCAAAAACGAGGGAGACACGGTCGGAGGACCGGGAGTTCTGGTTTTTGTTTAACTTTGGATTGTAGGTATATATATATACGGTATCATCATCGTTAAAGCAAACTGAAACTAGAGTCTTGTGGGATTCTCGGTGCAAGGATTGAACTGCGACATGTGCTCAATTCGCTGCTGTGTGGAGGTTTTGTAAATCAGTTGGTCAAACCCTGTATTCTAATCCATCTTCCTGTTTCCCTTCTTGTTGAGGGAAGTCAGCCCAGCATTCAGGAATGCTTTATTATGTTGACCCTTGAATCTGTCAGAAGAACCTTTGGACCATATCACTTCCCTCAGTCACTCGGAAAGCTTCCCGCCAAATTGGGGGAGGCCAATGGAGAAAGCACCTTCAAGGCCAGCCGCGGCTCGTGGGGAGCCACGTGGAGGGGCGGACGTTCGGAGCCAACCCTGGAGGGACGGACGTTTGTCCACCACTGACAAGCAGATCCTACAGAGAATCGAGGTGGATGATATCCAGTCCTTTGCGCAGGAAGATGTCTTTGTACATGGAGTCCAGGTTTTGGTGGGTGGGTTAAAGGACCTTGAAGCCCCGGCTTCAGTGAAGGTCATGTTGTTGTGTTGCACTTGTTTCTGGGTCCGGTTCGGATTACATAACCATTTGTGTTTCGGCCCTCATGTGTCTTGAAATGGATCATTCAAAACAAAAAGACGCCCCGACAGACAGTATTCATTGTTCTTCCACATCACCTCGCAGGTGGGTCATGGATTTCTTTTAGGCCGACCTGGTCCTTAAAGCGAGGTGGCTCGACCTGTTCGAACCTTCGAAAGCCTTCGAACCGGCTCGTGGTGACGTCCCTCACGGATTGGAAAGAACTTCGGTGTGTGGAGACACTGAACTCCCTTGATCCCTTTTTTTTGTGTATTGCCTGCAGTCATTCTAAGTGATAAGACCGTGCCTACTTGAAAGTGCTGGTGAAACATGGATTTGGGGACCGGAGATGATGTGTGCATTCTACAAAAGAAGTCTTGATTGCTTTCAGGTCTCACCAGACATCACCAGACCACTGACTGTCTCGTCGCTTGAGCTACTGTAACTCCCGCATTGACCACGGACGTGCAACCACTTGTTCATCACACCAGTGCCTGGACTTCGAAACATGGGCGGAATGGGCGGATGTGGAAAAAACAGCGGAGGCCAAGTTCAAGGACAAGTCCGGTGTGCACTACGCAGCTCGGCCGGTTCTGTTGGATGGCAAAGCCCACCACAGTGATTTCTCCCCACTCCGACGAACTCTACAAAGACGTCGTGCGGCTTCATGGTTTTGACCCCCTGTGCGGCCCCTGGGCCAATGGTGTCCTCCTAAAGCGCCATGGCTTACTTCTACCAGCAACCCCTTCTTGCTCGAAAGCCCTCATTTGACTCTTTGGAGCGTTTGTCTCGAATGCCATCGGTACACACAACCTGAACAGCCATCAGTATAATCCTGGTTATTTGACATCGTTTTTGGAAATGCGTGCAGCCAAACTCTGGGATATCCTTAGGATATCTTAGGATAATAATAATGTATCGGGGTTCTTCATTTTTTGGTGCGATTCCAGATAGGTGAAACTATGGAGCATGCCCTAGATCCACCTGTTGACCTGTACGCGGATGCCTACCCTCACAGTGGCATGTCGTTTCAGGATATGAAGGATTCCCATGACTGGAAGCCTACTGTGGGCAAGTACACTATTGTGAACACAGAGGAGCAGGCGCCGGGTGCGAGAGCACGGTGAGAGCGCCGGGGTGAGGCATGTTTGGGGACAGAAGATGTTGGCCGATAAGGCACAGCAATTCTGTGGTAGCTACGAGATGACTCGATTTGAAGATGTTCCACACATCACCAGTAAATCACGCTCACATTCGACATCATTCGACGGTTCCAGAGGATTGTCTTCGACTGTAGGATACCGTTGGACTTGGAGAAAATCAGCAAATGAGATGGCTCATCACGGACATCCGAGTGAGCTACAGTTGGAAAAGATCGTTTGCCTTCAAATCCCTGACAAATGTCAACCAGTGAACGATTTACTGCATTCTGTATTCATGGCTGAACTGCACACACACATGCTGGTGCTACTTCTGTTGCAATTCCCTTTTTGTGTGAGTGTGCCTGCATGCATGGTAAAACAAAAACAATCAAACACATATCTTAGATCTTGACATATTTTAACGTTTTTTCTCAGTTCTGTTTTGGACGTCCTTTAACACTATATATCATGTGTATATACCTGGAACTGGTCCCTGGTGGCACTCTGCAAACAATTAATACATACATATGAATACTATTTGTGCCAGCACCTCCAAGCTGACCTCTTTGCTGAATAACACGTGTTCCGACTCAAAAGATGGCCAACTCAAGGTGCAAACATAAGTGCATGGGCCTGTGGTCACCCCATTGCGGTGGACAGCAGGCTTTTGCTGAGCTCCTTTTTCGCCAGTGCTGTGACATTCTCAACGTTTCGCTTTTCGACTTTGTCTTGGTGTTTGCCGCACATTTCGTACACAAGCTATCCATACATGGATCACTTTTGGTGAAGATTCTGGGATTGATGCCCCGCATTGCTTTTCTTGCCCATGACGCCGAGACACTCAGGAGGGCGGCGGTGGCGACTCTGCGCCGTTGGGGAAGCTGACGGAGCAGCAGATCGAGAAGGGGCAGGTGGACACCGGTGTTGGACCGCGCGTTTGGTCGGCGAGGTCCAGCAGCGGAAATTCCTGAAAAGCCTCAGATTTCGGGAAACAGCGCCCAAGTCTTAAGTCGTTATTTTTTTTCAATGTTGGGATGGCAGGTGGATTTTGCCACATCCATGTGGGGGATGACCAGATGTTGGTTGTGTGCAGGAATTTCGTCTCAGGTTGAAGCACGGTTAGCTATTGCTTGGTCTGGGCCAAGCAATAGTCGTTTGATCTTAAAGACTCAAACCACTTTACCACCCAGCCTCACTGAGTTGGTGGGCGGGAGCGACGAGCGAATGACTATTTTTTAGCCACAGCATAGTAAAGAAACAACATGACACGACAAAACAAACATATATATATATATGTTAAACACTGTTGGTTGGTGCCTTCAGGATAGTAAGCAGCGCTGAACATGTCAAGCTGCAGACTTGAACAGTTTGGAGATCCCTGACTCAACTGCGGATGCGCCAGATCAAGCGCTGCTTGAAAATTGATGAACATTTCCAAATTGAATCATGCCAGGAAGTCCTTCAGAAGATGGAGACAGCCTTGACAAAGAAGAACGCCGCGCAGTTGACGGACCAGCCGCCAGGGTGTCATTTCATGTCATTTCCGGAAATTTGCACGTTAGGCAATTCAGGTCTCCTCTAGGAGCTAGATGTGAAAAAGAAAACTTATATTTGGGTTTAGCTTCTGCAAACATAAATCAGGTGTTCCCCCATCGTTGAGCCCGCCAGCATGACCACGACCGAAAAGGACGATGCAACAACGGCGGCTCCGCGCAACCTGGGGGGATGCAGTTGGGGCATTGGGGTGGGGTTGTTGTTACAATTGTTGCTCACCTGCAGAGCCTGATGCGATAGACCTTGCACCCGACTGATGCAGGAATTGTCTTCAGCATACTACACCCTCATCCCGCATGACTTTGGCTTCAAGGCCAGTGCAGTTTGTTCTGTTTTTGGCTTTCTCAGGTGAGTCTACCCAGGCCAGCCCCAAAGTCACGAAGGGATGAAACACATGCCGGATGCCCAATGGCAAAATCTGCAGCAGGACATATCATGACATATCAACTGTTTGAATACATATGGTTTATTGAATCTTATTATTAACAGTACATATATATAATTTATATATACACATTAACTGTTTGTGTATGCCATGAATGAGGTATGTTCGAAATGCGCCTGGCTACAGGGAGTTTCCCGTTAAGTAGGGAGCCTTTCGAAGCTGCAGGGAGTTCCCCAACCCCTTAAGCGGCCCGAAGCCATTGAATTCAAAGAGATCTTGGAGCACGTTTGGAGGGTTCCAGCCAGGTGCCTCCAGTCATCAACACCAAGGAGATGCTCGAGGCCTTTTCTTCCGTCAGTGTTTGTTGTTTTTCAGGCGGGCACTGTTGGAATCGAACAGAGCCTTCCCAGGTCCCACAGACTTTCCAAGTTCTTTCATGTTTTATCACAGTTGAAGAGCTGCTTGCACGATCCCACAAGACATTACTTTACACTTACAGTTGCTGGCACTCCGTGATGGGACTTGATGGGCGCAGATAGCCTTTTGTATCGTGGAGGTACTGTACAACTGGGGCAAATCCTGGAACACGCATTATATTATCATTATCGGACAGTTGCTTCCCCAAAACATCCCCAAATGTTCTGGTCTCGGAACAATAGAACAACGGCTTTGATGGGTGCACGCCGCACGACGTTCTTTTTTCGTGCATTAAACAGCTAGCCAGCAGTCGGGGAACGGGGAACTCTGCAGAATATCGATACTCCCCCAGCATACCTCAACTTTTAATCACTCAGTCTTCAACTACTCGTGATCGACACCAACTCGCCACCGTGGTGCATGACTCGCGAATGGTTCTTTTTCCTTCGACACCATCCCGCGTCATCATCGGTCACGTCCTGCGTAGGCAGAGGAAGAGCTTTTGAAGCAACTCGGCCACCTACCAGTTCGATCCGCCCAGGGCGGCCACGAGTCTGAGAGTCGCACAGCGGGGTCGCTGTGCGTGGTCGCTGCTCAAATGTGTTCTATCAAAGTGTTCCCTGATGTTAGGCAAATCCAGCCCAAGGTCACAAGGGTAAGCTTAACTTCTATGAAACCTAGCAAATGTAAACAGTGTTTTATCTAAAAGATTCTAAAAGCTGGGGAGGTGAAGTTCCACGTAGTACACCGTTCCAAGTTCCAACATCTTCCAATTTTGAGGCTTGGTAAGCCACTGGCACAGTTAAATGACTCGTGCAACACAAGCTCTTCCAGAATCTTAATAGACACCCCAGACGCTCAGCAGACGCCAAACCCAACCCGATGGGTTCCGCCTCGGTTGGGATCCACCAAAGGAACACCCTTGGGGATCCGGTGAAGCTTTGCCTCGCGGCCAGGTTTTACCTCCGAATGGGTTTCGAGGAACTGGACAAGGAAGAAGAAGGTTTGTTGCCCATTAGCCCCCTGGAGGAAGAAAGTAAGTGGGCGGAGGGGTTGTGGGGTGGACATGTGACAAGAACGAGAAAGGTATCTCCACTTTGCCACATGTGCATTCATGGATGTTTATATTGATATATATATATTGTTATAATACAAGTCAGGTCGGTTACAGACCTTTGATCACACGACCTTCAACTTCCCTGACAAAGAGCCTCAAATATTGTAACTAAGGCAACTCCCAGCTGCTCAGTTCAGAGGGATTCGTTGAAGGAAAGCAGACACTGGCATCACTTGGACATCCACCAAACACTGGCATCACCTGTACATATTTTCAGCCTGCCCCCACAATGACGATTCTAAAATGTTGACACAAATCACATCCCTTGACCATTTGTTGACGAATTTACATCTCCAGCTTTGCAAGCTGCCAAGTGTCTCCCTGTCAGACAGATCAGATTCGACCCGTTGGCATTGTCGGTGTTGAGCACCCAGCCATTGACAGGAAGCTTTCCCATCGCAATCACCGGAAAAAATGAGAAGAAGTCTCCATTCTTGGCGTTTGCTAAGCTGCTGAATTTGGGGTGCCCATGAGAGTGCCCCACCTACTGAAGACAAGCCTGTCTTGATTAAGTCGACGTCCTGCCTGTTGCCATTGTTCGCAATCAATAGGGACCGTGTCCTTGTCAACCATTCGTGTGAAGTCCAGTCAGACCTTTGGACTCCGTGTACGTTCTATTATTATATATAGTCTGTAAATGAAACAAATTACAAGCAAATGGTCACTGAAACATGGCTGATGTTGGCCTATGACTATAATAACCAAAGATGGAACGTCAATAATGATGATGCAACTGATGTGCACGGATTAAAGATGATTAAAGGACAGACAAGAGCAATATGATGCAAAATTATGCAATCGTGAAGTCTGAAGCGATCAGGGATATCGGGGATCGGGGATGTTCATTTCCCCACGCACAGTCAAGAAGCGCAAAGACCTTGATACTCCCTCATCCAGTTGCCAGGTAAGTCACTCGATGAGGCCATCGCCATTGCAAAGGACATAAAAGAACAGAAGTTAGAAGTCCTTGGACAATTTGTGGATTTCATGCCCTGAGAACTCAAAGTGACGCGTCTCTAACTTCGTGAGATCCGTGCGCAAGGGATCTCGATTCAAGAGCGTGTCATTGGAGGAAGGAAGGAAGGAAGGAAGCAACCTGTATCTCACGAAACCTCAAGCCGAGACTGTTGAGATGGTAATAATATTGAGACCTATATGTACTACGTACTGGGGTATTTATTTTGGAGATTGAGAATATATGTAATTAATTAATATGGATTCATAAGGTATGGTTCTTACTCAAATGTCTGAGTCTGACTAGATTATAGATTCCTAGATTCGATCAAAGTGTAGCGATTTAGTCTCATTCTCAGCACCACCACCTGTCCATGGAAACCACCAGAGATCACCAACAGATGACTCATCATGCACACAACACTGCACTAGGGCATCAGACTTTCACAAAACCACCGAAAAGATCGTAGTAGGATAAAATCTGTTGGTTGATGGCGCATGCTCAGTGGTCGGTCTTCCTTGTGAGAATGACTACAGTGACTGCAGCTACAGTCCAAGTGCTCCGGGTGTCATGTTGGGTGACACCCGAGTAACCCAGCTTCCAACAGCTCACAAATGCTGATGGTCATTTCACCAATTAATTAGTTGGAATTTGGAAGCATGAAGGACCAAGATAAAATTGTACTCACATCAATTGAGGCTGTTTAGGACCCGCACCTTCTTTTCGTAGTGAGGGTATATGTGGGCGAAGTGTATGCCCCAAAACCAACCCGCAGTACTGCAGAACAAATTGAACAACATGCCCCTCCACCAAGCGACCTACAACCTCCACCATCAGCATCAGCCCCTAGCCCGATTGGGATCTCTTGGGTCCTCGCATGTCCTCGCAATGCTTCGAGGTGGGGTGATGTCTTTGGCTCTACCGCCGAGCCTGGAATCTGCATGTGCCATGGCCAGAGCGCTATTCATTCGCCAAGACAAAGAACATATGGGCGCAAGCCGCCAACGTAGCACTAAAGATGAGCTTTGACAGACCAAAAAAGGCTGCTGAGTCGACTGCTTTTGGTTTTGGAGCCGATGCCCCCCGCTTCGGTCGTGTTCCCCGCTTACTTCGCCGGTGGTGTGTGTGTGTGTGTGTGTGTGCTCGTGTGTGCTCGTCCGAGGCTCCGGCGTGTGCACGGCTGCCAGCCTCAAGAGCTCCATGACGCCCCTGGGCCTCAGACCGAGGGGGTGTCCCAATGGGAAGTGATGAGATGCAACACGTACTGAATGGCTCCTCTCCCAGACACTCCATGGGACTGCCATATATGCCTACATTGACCCCCAAAACCACCCTGGCCTGATCGGCAGTCCTATGGCAGTCCCATTAGTCGTGTCTGTGTCTGGGTCTTATTTTTACGTGTTTGCTCGTCAAAACAACCATGAACTGGAGGTCCCTGTGACGCCCTGTGAGAGTCCACCCGGGTGCGTCCCGGACCCCTGACTTCGGCTGGCGCTTCTCAGACCGTGCCAGCCGGGCAGTCTGGTGACCCATGCGGGCAGTCTGGTTGAGCTTGAGCTTTCAGGTGTATACCAACCTTCAGCTATAGAGAAATGACAATGAGCTGCATGCCTTCCCAGGTGTAGTCGTTGTGTTGAAAAGCGCACTGAGGAATGGAAAGAAGCACGCGGAGAAGCAAAGTGGCGATCCCACGAAGAGACTTGCTGAGTTATATGGTGTCCTTGACCTTCCGCTCAAACCATGGGGTCCATAGACTCTTGATTGATAAAATCCCATATGAAGAGGTGTTTGCAGTCATGGGGTGGGTTTATAAAATCAAGAATGCACCTGATCAAATTTGATTGCACTAGTCTCCTCCGAAATCATTCCGACGCCGGTGAAAACCGGTGGATGGACCATCCGAGCCGTTGATTTGCTCTTCGGGGAAATAGATGATACAAAAGAGATCCCTAAGACCACAAAGGGAGTGTTTTTCATGGATCTTGTGCTCAAAATGGAAATTTGCCAGAGAACCGGTTCTTTTGCAGCAACAAAGAACGTAACAGAACTCAAAATGCATCTTAAGTTAATGAGCTATTGTTTGGTCTTCCAAACGACACGCATTATTGCCACTTGCCTTTTCAGGAGAGAAAAACAACTTGACGGTGTCTTTTTCCTAGATACGGTGTCCTTTGCTGTGGCAAGGGGGCAACAGGTAAACTTTGTGTTGTGCGAGGTGAGAAACAAAAGGACACGGTGTTGTTTGATGTCTTTTGGCGTCCAAGCAAGGTCTTATTCTGCCCATCATGGATTTTGCGTGTTGCACCCAACTTGAAATGGCATGCGTTGTTTGATTATGAAGAATGATCTCGGCCAACATGGTCCGAGCCGTTTAAAGATTGAGGTATCACTTTGTCCACCAAATTGTTGGGATGGTGGACGCCTTGTCGATGTCGTGACCTCGGCGACGTCGTTGAGTCACCAAGGCATATGGAGACTCAGATGCAGAGGAGGATCTGGAGTGGTTTCTGGAGAATTCAGCACACACTTAGGGATGGTTTGGGTGTTTGCAGAATTTTTTGATCTTATAATTGACACAAGTAATGGGAGGAATTGAATGGGGAGAAAGGCAGTGAGGAAGACTGAATCCATTTGAATCCTAAAGCACAAGAGGCTTCCCATCGCAGTTTGCGACTGGCCCTCCCCCTCACAGCTCAAAGTGTCTTAGTTGCGCTACTCCGCCCCAAAACATGATTTGATTGTTCCACTGACCTTCGACCACCGGCTGAGGAGCCGCATTTGTACGGCGCGCTCATGCTGTACACCTCCAACGCCATCTATCGCCAGCTGAATGCGGCGCTCCGCAGCGGCCCGGAGAGGTCGGTAGGAAACAGTTTTTTCTTGGAGACGGTTGTCTCAAAAAGCTGGCTTCCGATCCAAGAAAGTTCCTCAAAAAGAAACACATCGGTAATTGTGTAGGACCCTGCAAAAGGCAAATAACTAACATCCTGGATAGCCATGATACCTTTTTTGTTTTTTTTTGGTGGTCAAACGGCCTTGACCATGTTTTTGGTCATCACCGCTTTGATTATTTGCAGCCACTTGTGGGAGAGCTGCTACGGTGTTTGTTCAGTTGTTGTTCAACATGTTGTGGAAAACATACGCTTTTGTTAATTACGGGTAGGCCTGCCATAAGATTTGACATGGTTTGACCATTTTTCGGTCATTGCGGGTAAAACCAGTGTTTGGACAAAATAGAACTTTACGTTTGTTTTCCATAATGATCGGGCATTTTTGAGCATTTGGCTTTCCAGCATGATTAAACTAACGTTCCTTGTCCGTTTGCACACCTCTAGCAAGTTCGAGCCAAGGCGAAGATCGAAACAAGATCAAGAAGTACAAGCCTTACCTCAGGTGCGGCTGGGACCGATCGAGCCCGTTGGCCCAGTTCGGGAGAGACGCGAAGAGGACGGGGATCAGACCCACCCTGTTGAGCAACTATATGACTTGGTACTTTGGGTCGACCAACGCCGCTCCCAGCGGTGTGTCGCCTCGATGTCAGTCGTCGGAGATGCCGAGGGCCCGACACCTCGGCCGAAGGACTGCGAAACGTGGCGCCTTGCAGGTTGCTCTTTGAGGCTTTGAATCGCTTGCCGCAGCAGAAGAGGACCTGAAACGACCCAGAGCGAATTTGAAGAACACAGAACGGCCTAGCCTTGACCCACATATCGCGAAATAGCGGTGTGTTTGGCCCACATTCAGTTGTTGAAAAGGATTGACAGCATGCAACGAATGTGTCGGTGTGACAATAGATGTAAATTGATGTAAACAGTTGCAGTTCTCGCCCTTTATCGGTTGCTTTCCCGGAATCATTGGTTTCCCAGCCCATCGAAAACGATAGACAACATGTATATACAATATTATACAACACTTCTTTTCATTTGCGTGCTCTTCAAGTCATTTGGAGGCTACTTGTTCGAAGCTATCTACTTTCCTCTACAGTTCTCTAGAGCTCTCTGCTGGATGTATCCCTGCTACATCCTGCTATTGAGACCACCACTGACCACCACCACTAAAGTTTACTCCAGGACGCTTTGGCGTGGCATTGGCGTCGACTTGTATGATCAGTATTCTAAGGCCACTTGGCTTTGACAGTGTCGGCTTCATGACATTTGGAGCTGCAAAACAGGTGCGACTGAGTGGCAAAATCACCATGTTCCGAATGACAGCCTGTCCCACCATGCTTTTACGGTTCGAACGCAATTGCATCGCTCCCAGGCTGCTAAGTTCAAGACAAGTCAATTTATGGGTGTTTGTAGATTGGGTCCGATTACCAGTAACAGTTGGCAAGCTAGCTACTAACGATCATCATCCACCACTACCGGTCATCGGATATACTTTAGGTATTAAGTGCGCACGCGGTGTGCTTGGTGTATGGATCCCGGATTGAAGCGATTCGATGTACTGCTGCCGTGCTACCCAGGGCTCTACCATCACCTGGTGGGGCGTGAGCAGTTGTACCTCGGACGTGCAGGCGCGCCATGTGTGAGGCGAATCTGGGAAGATGCCTCCGAGAATTGGGTGGCCAGTGGATTGAGTTTGGTTGGAATTGCCCCAACAAAGTAAGGGTCAAACATGTTACACAATACAATATAGCGGCAAGAGTAAGACACACACAAAAATAACACATATATATATATGCATATATAAGCCATATTATATCATGCCATATTATAGCTAGTATAATATATTGTAATTGTTATATCAGTGGCAGGCCCCCATCGCCAATCACTCATACATCAGCACATGGCTGCGCAAGTTGGACCACTGTCGCCGACGGTCGCGGACGGCCCAGTGCAATACCTAAGTACTGTCGATTGGACTGTCGTTGTTTCTCCGGATGAGCAAGTTGTTGAATTGATTTCACTCGACTGGACTCTTGGGGTGTGTTTGGAGCCTTGCTTTGGGAAATCATGGCATTCACTGTCATTTGGCAATACTTGGAAAGCGCCACACACTCACAGCTCCAGGGATTTGCCAGGGTTGGCCGGCGACCATCTCCGTTGCAGAACATGTCATAGTCTTCAGTTGCAGGTGCTTTGTTCGCACCTGAATGTCAAACCTAACGAATTATGTGTTCTGGTCAGTTCAAGGGCAACGGTTCATTCAAAGTGGGTCTCAATGTGGCTCTGGAACTCTAGGTTCTTGCCATATGTTTTGCTTATGCAATCTGAGTTACCCGTGTTCCACTATGTTCCAGTTTTAGCCGCAGTCCGGACGAGTTTTCAGTGACTCCGCCTGCAGGTGGCAAAGAACTTCATGAAGGGCTGCGGCACGGCCTGTAGCTTCTTGACCGTGAATACCAAGAGCGCGGTGGATATTTCGAAGATCACCTTCTACGGCAACGAGAAGGAGCAGCTCATGTTCTTCCAGCGTTGCAGGGGTCCTTGGAGGACTCCTCTGGCAATCAGGATACCAGTGAAGTACGGCATGCTACTGGCTGGGACCGGGCCAGGAGCCCCCAAAAAGGGAAATTGTCAATCAACAGCTCGGGAACCACTGCTAAGCTACTAACCTAAAATTTGATTCCTTGTTTGATTGGAGAGGTGAACCATGCTTAGATAAGTCCAAATGATAGATTTGTGTGATCTCATGTGATCTCAAAAATGATTAATTCAACAAGTCAGAGCGTCATGAACGCGTCCTCGGCCAGGAGAGCTTGCTGGCACCTGGAACTCAGCTCAAGGTGCCCAACTTGAAATATTCACGGTCATTTATTCGTAAATCACCCAAACATCGGAATATGGAACACTTGCATCCTCCAGAACAGACATCCACATTTAGATTGACGAAGGAGAAAGATGAACTTGTCAGGGTTGTCCTTACTTAGCCTTACTTTCTATCCATATGTGTGTGTCTTAGTCTTAGAATAGGAAGATGCGCCATTCATGCGCCAGAGGGTTCTCCCAGGCTGCCCCAAAACATGCCATGCCTTCTGCTGCCTTCGGTGCCAGGTCATCAGTGCTGAGCGGAAAGGCAAGGTGTCAGAAATCACCCTGGAGGACCGAAGGGAAGCGCTCCGAGACCCCAGGTGACCGGGTGACACCAACGACGCTTCGACCAACCGGTCGATGGAATGCCGGGACCAAAAAGTCGAGACGACCGTTCGATGGAATTGAGGACCAGATTAGCCTGAATTGGCCATTTGAACCTATATAGATGGATCAAAACAGATCCTCGAATATCCTCGGTTTGTTGCGATGCAAAGAAGAATGGTTTGCATTTTTTTTAAAGATGAGTTTCCACTGCAAACATCATTTCCATCCAATGTTCAGTACTGTACATGATTTGGAAGAGACACAGGGGCGCGCCAGCTGAGTTGATTGACGGACACCTCCCATCAGAGTCAGAGGTTTATAAGTTTCGACCACCGGTTCGGAGAAACATGAGTTTAGGACACCAACAACTGGTGAAAAGCAGTGGGGATTAATTAACAACACTGCAGTGGGGCCGTGGGGATTGTGTTTGTTTGATCTTTCTGAGTGGTTTCTTGATGGTTCACCCAGTCTGCTCGGAGGAAGTGGGCCGCCTCGTGGACTGAGCTGCCGTAGACTGTGGAGGGCTCGATGGCAGAGTTTGGCCTTCATCGATACTTGTGGGTTGACGCATTGAGCTGGCCGGTGATATTATGGTCTTATAAAGGTAGTTTTGTTTGAGACAACATACAATTTATTTTTTTCCTTTGGGAAGTGTTTGTTTCAGAATTTCAATCATACCATATTTGTGTTTGATATTGCTTGATCTTCAACATGGGACTTCATGGTGAAAACAAGTAGGTGTAAGCAGCTCATTGAATCTTAAAGCAGAAATGTGCGATTGATCAACAAAAGTACTTTCTACGGCAGCAGTCCTTCTTGCTGCAGTTTTGGTTCGACTGCTTCATTCTGCATTGGGCAGCAGTATGGGTGGTTAGTAATTTTAGGCATCTAGCAGCCGCAGTCAGGCCAGCGGTCAGGCCTCGGGCTCACAGCTGCCTGCAGCTGCTTGCAGCTGCTTGCAGCTTGATTTAGTTGTCCTAGAGGGTGCATCAAACAAACATACTTATAATTTAATATAATTAACTTTGTCACGCTCAGCTGGGCACCAAAACCAAGATATTGTGAGTAAGGACCAAGTGATCAGGTTCCTTGGATATTATTGTTGTTTGTTTTGCCAACATGCAGAACCTGCTTGAGCCCCCTAAGCAGACAGGCAACCAATTCTCAACTTTTACAGGTCACAACTGTGTAAGATATTTTCTACTTTGTTCACAGTGAGTAAGACGCTTCAATAGCCCTAGCGCATTGGATAAATATATAGCAATATGTTGCACTGCAGAGTCACCACAGTCGTAGGCAACCATTCATGGTCGATCTCCCAGATCTACTGGGTCATACTTGAAGCCATACTTGGAGTCTCCACTTGCATGGTGTTTTTTGTATGATGTTAGGATCCTCTTCAGGGGCAGGGGTTTGTGGAATTCTTTGAGAGCTGCATTTGATTTCTGGACTTTTGTTTTCCGTAGTACTTTCCACTTACCCATACACCATCCCATGAGGATCCTACAAGACGTTTTGTGGACCTGCACACTCGTTGCAGATGCATTGCTAAGCCTGAGAATATGCCCAGTGGTTGCTTTCTGGTTGCTGGAACCTGTCAATCCGAAGAAAGCAGCGTCAGAGAAGGTACGGAGGGTTTGAACAATTGCAAGATGTTGTGCACAGGAATTCTCTCTACAACCTTCAGTTTTTCAACAGATTGCTCAAGCATGGCCTTTACAAACTCAGATCCTGTGTATTCAGTCAGGCAACACAATTTAACAGAACACAATCCTTCTCTCCTGACCAGAGAATTGCAAATGTTTGGTGGCGTGCACTGGCTCGCTTGTTCAAAGCTACACTTTAAGTTAGCCACAAAGAGCAACTAGGACAGACCATGAAGAGGTTTGCCTCATCCATCATACTGGTTTGCTTTCCCACATAGGAAAGGTCTCAGCAACTTCAAAGCAATGTTTCTTGAAGCAGACTCAAATTTCAGTCGGCAGGTTCCTGCCCGACTTCCGAGTGAAAATTCCCGGAGTGAGGAGGTTTGGAAGTGGATGTTAGTTCAGTTCGGGCCCAATTGATGCTATGATCAATCCCGTAGATGAAGCACCGTGGGCACCAAATGCACTGCCAGGTTGTTTTAAGTCTTCGTGTGACCGTCCTGGTTGCTTGATTGATGGTCTTTGCGCCGGAAAACGTGCTGTCGCTGGAGTTGCTGTGATTTTCCGTTGAAGCATGGCCTAGCGGAAGGCTAGGGTCCTTTGCCAAGGGTCTCTTTGATCAGGATTTGGTATTGGGTGGGTGGTTTGGGGTGTCATAGTCCACTTCAATGATAAAAGCCCTTAGATCCATAAGCGGACCAGAAAAGCCAACAAAATCATGTATAGAAGACTACAAGATCCTAGACGTTGTCCTTCAATGTCCTTCATGTCTTTGTTATCTTGGTGCTGAAGGCAT
>CAXIVM010002861.1:0-18380 GCA_964035705.1 Porites rus | reverse complement strand
TACTGAACGACATCTAAACGACAGTCTAAACCACATGCTTATTCATGCTTATTCTATAAACACTATATGCAGTACTATATGTGTATATATATATATTATGTATTTGTACCATTTTGTACCCATGATGGCAGCATGATGTTGCAGAACATTTCAGTTTAAAGATATGTGTTTGTATACTTCAAAAGTCTTCAGAAACAGTTTTTCTGGAAGTGATTTGGAGAACGAGTAAGAACTACGACATTGGAACCTACAAGGTTTACAGGTGGGAGGCAAGTGACAAGGCCCGCAACTTCTACAGCCTGGTGCAAGCTAAACAGTTTGTTGATGAGACAGGCATGGGATATCCGAACAGTGTTTGTGGAAGCAAGCCGAAGAACATAGATGTGCAGAGTGTTGCAACGCCGCAGAAGAATGTGCAAGCGACTCCCCAACGTCACGTCGGCAACCATAGCGCCACCTGGAAGCGGTCGGAAGAGAGAGCTTATTGAGAAGTTGCAAGGAATGATAGAAGGACATCAAGCTTGGGAGAGCTTTGTGACAACGTGCTTGGTCGTGGGGTTGACGCATTGACTTAACTTTACAAGAGCTAGACAAAGCCGCATCGAAAAATAGGGTCCATTGCGCAAGAACATTTGATTGCCAGAGGATATTACATTGGATACAGGGCTCGCAAACAGTGCAGAGGTTTCGCTGCCTACGGTTGGCTCGTGACGTGGTAAGAGACTGAAAACCTGGCAGCCGTGTGTTTGCAGTGCAGCAGCATGAGACAGGCTTTCCAAGGCGAGGACAGCAAGCTAGTGGACGAGACTATGATACAAGTATGTCTCTACTTGCAGCGCTGCAGCATGTTGTGCAGCGAGCCGTGAGTGTCCCGGAGAAAGTTGTTCCGCCAATATTTCGGAGAGTGCCGCGTGGGAGCCCAGCGAACTGATGTGTGCACACATTGCAATATACATTTCACACAAAGGGACGAGGTCAAAGCGCACGAGGATTCCAGCGAGGGAGATTGGGCGGAAGTTGCTCTGGGCATACTTCACTACATCCACACTCACAATGAAAGTCACCGTTTGGAAGACAAGCGCTGTCTTTGGCTGACGGGTGGACTTTGTACTCCGAAGTGCAAGAGCCTCCTATAGGATTTAAATTCCGGTCCTACCAATGGCTAGCGCAAGGCGAATTTCGTCGAATCCTTGTTGGACACCCAGAGTTCTACATTGCCGCGTGGATTGGTTTACGACTGACGACAGAAACTCAAGCTATACCCATGTCTCTAAATTGAGACAGGGCCTATGTAGCACAGCCAACACAAGTATGTGAGGCCAGATACATTTCCTTTTCAAAAGGGCTTCATTGAATTGAACCTTCCCACCACACTGGCACCTTGCAACTTTGGTCCGACACGGGGCTCCATTTTCGGAGCGCAGAGAACCCAGCTAGAGTCTTCCAACAACAGCCCGAAAGCAAAACAGACTCCTGGCAGAGCAACACGGGAAGACAATATTTTAATATTGACAATTTTCAGCTGGTCCGGTTTGCGGCAAAAAATCTCAAGGAAACATCAATTTACCATGTAGATGCTCGGCAGAAAAAGAGCAGACTCGCAAAGACGCGGCTGGACCAAAATGGATTGCGAAAAGCCTTATCGGGGGACCCACCTTTCTTGTTTGACAGGATCTTTGCTGATAGTCTTCAACGCACGCGAATCCACCATCGAAACCCTTACATCAGAAGACAGCCCGGAAGCGTGGAGGAAAGCGTGCTGCCAAGGAGTCCGAGACTGGGAAGAGGACCCTCCGGATGCCCACCCCAAGAGAGATCCTGCTGCTTATGGCCGCCAAACAAAAATATAGAGCCAAGAAGCACGCTAGATTTCAACGGGCGCAGCAGCGGTGTCATTGAATTCCCGATGTTTCCGAGCCCAGGTGTCTTCTCTTGGTACAGGTTCTAGCACAAAATCATGTTCAGACAGCTAGCAAAGAGAGACTGCAGCTTGGAATTGCGATGTTTGTCCTTGGGATCAGTTTTTAGGACACGTTTTTTATATAATGTTTTTGTGACTCAAAATTTAGACGCGATACTGTTAACATATAATGTGTAGGATTTATATATTGCTTATATTTACAATATGTGTCTGTCCAAAACACAAAAACATCCGAAAACTTCCCCAAAGCCAGCACCATTAGTTTGATCTGAGTTTAGGGAATGGTTCCACGGGTTCATCACAGAATTTGCAATTATCATCCTTGCAGTCCACCCATGCTAAGTTCTACCCATGTTGCAATTAGCGGGGGCCAACTTCCTGGTCACTCACAACATGCACATGCGATCAAAGGCGCTTGCAGAATCAACCACCGCTTCCGAATCGTGGTTGGGGGACACTCGCGCGCCGAAACTATCAGGGCCATTCGCACTTGTGGGATAGTTGCAATGGTCGTTCATTAATGTACATTGGGTTTTGGATTAATAAAGCCCGCCAGCGTGAAGAGTTGTTACAATCCAGATGGATTGCAATCCAGATGGGTGATTTCATTTTGATTATGATCAAAAGTCTACATGTCTGATCTAATGTGGGATTAAGATACTGGGCAAGGAACGAGCATGAAACATCCCCAGTCACACCGCATAAGAGTGTATGATCTTGGACGGAGTGGTTTCAGAGACGGCACATCCCTCGAAATGTTTTTTCTACTGATGAGTTTTCATACGGTCATACATGAATATATACAGAAGGTGGTGATTTTTCACCTCACTTGAGCAGGACCCGGAAAGAACGGCTGGAAGGATCAACGGCTGAGTCGCGGAGAAAGTGCAGCAGAGTCGTGGAGTTTCGGGCTGGTGTGCCCAGAGCCTAGCAAGGTTTGCACCGTTGAGGGTGTTTTGGGCCCATGTACCCCTCTGAAGTAGCACGAGGCCCGTGACTGAAACCAGTCTGTAGAAACTATAAGGGCGTGTTTAACTGCAGAGTCCAGTGCATATGCCCTTGTTGCATTTTGTTACGGCATTTGTTTGTTTGACTACAACATTAATGTTCCGGGTTCGAGCCCAAAACGATGCCTTGTCAAAAACAACTGTGAAGTCTTCGCAGCCCAGGTTGAAGCTAAAGTGGTTGACATCCTAGTTGTTCAGCATGAACAAAACCGGGAATATCGGAATATCTAAGAAACCTTTCAGATCACGCGCAACCATTTAGTTGGTCATGGTTTTGCCTTTCGATCACATTGCACTGGTGTGCGATTGATATTACAGGAAAAGAACAGATTGTACGGAGAAATCAGTTGTGATATTGTGTGTGTTTTCCTGCCTCCAGAAACAGAGTTTGTCACATTTAACGCATTCATGCTTCGTGTTGAGCCATGTTAGATGCACGCCATGTGCTACAGCTCAGCTTGCTTTGGCTGGCCTGGATTTGTGCTGCGCAGACTCCAGGCACCTTAGCAACCAGTCAAACCAAGGGTTGGAAGTCCTGATGAGACACCCCCGCCGTGGCAGTTTCGTTGTGCCAAAGGGAACTTCAGGGTACCTGTTTGGTACCGGTTGTGGATGGAAAGAGTTCACAATTTGAGTCTGCAAACGTAGATGTCATCAGCTATATAGACTCGACCGGGGCTTAAATGAACATTGAATAAGAGCCTGTGTCACATACTATGTATAGCCAAGGAACCAAGGTAATTTGTTTGCACGGTTATGTTCCTTCTTCAGTACTCTTGTCCCATGAGGTTCAACAACTCGAAGGCTGATGCAACATGGAACTATGGTTTGCTATATAATTCCTGCCAGGAGGAGCAAACCTGTAGGTCTTTCCAGAAAGACCAATAACTAACCCATGTCCTAGCGAATACTACAGAACCCCCACCATCAATTTCTTGGGGTTTGATTTGACATCGAAGGTTAGACCCTGTTCAGTGAGTATATTGACCTTCCCTTCCACTGTATACTCCGTCTAATGCTTGGACACCCAGGTGTTTCACCTCAAATCAACATTTACTCGGAGGATGCAGAGGACTTCGCCAGCGGGGTGCCTTTCTACCAGTGGCTTAAGCATGTGACAATTCAGGTGCCGAAGCCGACTGGGCCCTTGGGGAATCCCTTGCAACTAGATGGAGGCGCATTCGTTGGACGTGCAAAGAGTTGTTTTTCTGCTGGACAAAAAGAGCCTCCCGGGATCCTGAGGAGAAATCTGGTCCCTATTCAAGTATACTGGATGGAGTAGATTGCGCAATCAATCCTCCAAAAGTGGCTTAACATATATGGACCCCAACGTAGGCGTTTGTGTCACCCACTTTGAAACCGTTGCAATTCAATACACACAACGCCCTTGTTGGGTGCCCCAACATCCCCAGCTCCAACCCAAAATCCATCCCAGCTCCATCCTCGACCCTGAGAAATCAGGCAATTGCAGCCAGATTCGCATCAACAGTCTTGATGCCCAGGACTTGACAGTGACAGAACCCTGGCAGTGATAGAAACCAGCTTGTTTTGGTTCAGCTAGCAGCTGGTCCGTGTGGTGTCAAGGTCCATCCTTTTCGGCGGGGTGGTTGTACGTGGTTGTCCCAATTGACTATTTGTTCAGGTGGGTTGAAGATGTTGAAGCAGGTGTTGATTCTTTTCAGCATTTTCCAAAAAAGTCTACTCCTAGGATTTGACGCCTGCCTTCTCCCTGCACATCTCAGCACATTTGGAATGCACCTTACTGTTAAGTGGGGGCTCCTTAGCCATTGGCTTTGCCATTGACAACGCCACAGCAGACCTGGCCTTCCTGGTGCAACCGGTCGAAGCACCTGGCAGTTCTGGCCTCTTGGTGCCCTTGGGGAAGGTGAAAGTGACCAGGTGCAAAATCTCTATCATCATGAGCCGCTCGTTTGCATCCCAGGGCATTGGACTGGCAGAACATCACCCCCCAACCAGAATCACCACCAACCATATAGATCGAGGGATTCAGAGCAAGCCGGCCGGTCTCTTCTTTTTTCGGGGGGGGTAGTTCGGGAAAGTCGGAGCTGGCTGGAGCTGGATGGATGAGGGATGGGGGGGGCTGGAAGTCCTGTGGGCTCTTCGCAAGGGCAGGAACACAAATTCCGCTGAAACCGGTGCTTTTGGTGAAACCAAGTGGTCAGTTGGTTAAAGAAAAGGTGCCATCAGATGCCGTAATATGACCTGACAGGTGCAAGAAACATGTACGTGGCTGAAGTCACATGACTGATGCGGAGCCAAGGCTACGTGACCTCCACCAACTCTTGAGTCCTTTTTTGACACAGCCTTTCATGAGACGATGGGCCAAGGCATGCTACGCTTCACGGGCTCTTCACCTTTGAATGAGGCTTTGACTCAGCTACATCCAGCCTTAGAGCAGTTCATCAATGAGGAGCTGCCGGAGGCACCCAGGATAAGGGGGGGTTGTTGGTCCGCGCTCCGGCACAGTCAAAGGGAGAACGGGCGGAACATAGACCAAATTGGTTTCATTCTGCGTATAGAGGGGGCAGGGCGGATGGGTACCATGCGACGTGCATCTGTGAAGAGAGAAACAGAAAACGACGGAATCCGCTGGAAGAGCGGGAGACTAGAGGTTCTCATGCCATCAGGATCCTCAAAAGCCATCCTGAAACATCCACAGCTTAGTTTTGCTTATAAGGTGAACTCTTGATGTTCTCTATGGTAAGTGGAAAAAATCCTATAGAGAAGGTGAACACTTGGTGAATCCCCTTCCGGAAATAAAAAACAACACATTTTCCCAAGTCGCAGAATCCAACGACTCTGCAGAGGATCTGTGAGGACCTCAACCGACGCCCGAGCTCGGTTGTTCCGCACGAGCTCGGCGGACGTCAAGCCGACGGACGGATAGGAAACCATGGGTCTTCGCAATAGAGTGAATAGAGGGTCATTGAAGGAGAAACCTGTTTTGCACTAAATATTAATAATAGAACACTCAATCGCTCTTGTCATGTCATGTAAATCTGCACTTTATGATCTTTATGGGGATATAGCGGAGAGCGGAAACCTATAAAGATTTGCCATGTGTTGATCCGCATGCGTGGGCAGATGGAAAGGAGAAACTCTACGAAGGTTGACCAGAAAACCGATTGGAGACCATTGAGTAGCAGCGGATGTTGTTGCGGCAACAAGGCCTTTACATGGATACAACTGCATGCTCTCACCTTAACTATGAATCATATACTCCATATATAATGCAAATGAGACCCCGCAGATCCCATCAGACAGATGTAACAAGTGAGCCGTTGTGAGCCCAGTCCTTCCCCGTCGACACGCCCAGTCCGACCCGGCTCGACGAGCGTGTGTTCCACCCGTCGCGGGGGGGGAGGTCGCTTGCTCGCAGCTGGAGCCCCTGATCGAAAAGCAAGCTTCGGCCACGTTGCTTCGGCGCCAGGAACCCGGACGTGTCCGTTTGGTGTTGTCTTTTTTGGGTGTGTGTTGTTTTTCTGTGTTTTGTTTTTCCTATGTTATGTGTTTCTTTTTTGTCGGGGGTGTTTGCTCTCCTTTCAATTCCTTTTTTAGGAGGGTGCGACGGTTCAGGTGGAAGGGGGCGGTGCAGCAGTTGGAGAATCACGATTTAAGAGTAGGAACATGTTTTGACGATTATACCCTCCTATCAAAACGTAGCAGAGCAGAACAGTTATGTTGTTTTTGCTTGCTATCTTTGAGATTTTGGTGCAAGGTTGAATGTGATTTATATGCATGAGTTTAGCCACCCTAGAGGTGGATTTGGAGAATGTGTTTGCAGCATGTTCAGCTTGTTTCAGAATGGAAGACCTTCAGTTTCTGCCCTCAAGACCTCTCAGAAGGTTCGTCCTTTCAACCTTTGATTCGGCCGCCCTTGGCGAGTTCCAACCTTTCAGCAGCCCAGGTTGGCCGCCATGCTGATTCAGCTCGAGCCCTTCCTGCGGAAGCATCCGCCTTTGCCCCCCGAGCCGACCCGTTCGGGAATTCCTTTGGTGGACTGGGAGACGTATCCACCTGCTCACTTGCTCCGTTCATTGGCCCAAAGAAGACCAGCGCAAGTGGCATCAGTGATACAGAGGATTTCCACACAAGAAATTCCCCTGAAGCCTGGCGAAAAGAACATTGAGAAAGTTCAAGTGAGTAGACTCATAGAATCTCATAGAGAAGGCTATTTGTTCAAGAACAGTGTTCAATTGTTACATGACTGGAATGTTCCAATTTCATCCAATGTCATGTTCACTCATGTTCTATTGGAGCACCTAAAAAAGGCAATTGTCCTTTTCTCCTCACATCTCATGACGTTTGAGCTGCCTTCATCCTTCAATAGATGTGGCAAGCATGTTTTGCAGGTTTTGCACATGATCAGTCGCTTGTTTTCTCATCACTCGTCAGTCTTCACTCCCAGATCAGTCTTCACTGCGCCAACTGGGAACGACTCAGGAAGATGCTGGGGGTGAATCGTTCCGTGGCGATCGACGCTGTGGGAACGACGCTTCGCAGCTACATGCAGGAGCTGAGGATCCAGGGGCTCAACAGCTTCGTCGCAGGAAGTCTTGCATTACTGGGTTCAGGTCGGAAATGGTCGCATCCGGGCTGTTGTTTGCGGATTGGGACATAGCAATTCAATTGGAGGCGTCTTCTTGATTCAAACTATAGATACATTATAAGTATGCATCACTTCCTCTACACGGCGTGTTGTTGAACTTCATTTGGTTGATCGGTCCATTGTTCTATTTTTTTGCGACCCCAGATAGCGAGAGCTATTGCCTCTGCTTTGGAGCTTGGGTGCTGGTGCCACTGCAGGGCGCTGCTGCCAGATGTGTGGCCTTTGTGCGCTTTAGAGCTTGCGTGCTGGTGCTGCTGGGTGCCGCCCAAGCGTGCTACTGCAACATGTCTTTGACTGTGTGCGCACGGGGGCGCTGCAGAGTGCTGCTGCAGTGCGCTGCCCACAAAATCTTTGGCGACTTGGGGTCTACGCTGGCGTAATCCAGTGGCTGTGTGGAGCAAACCAAGAACCAGGTTGCCCGGCCGCATGCGCCGTGGACCCGGATGTACCCACACGTATCCACTGAAGCCAAGGTCGGCCTTGGATCGGGAACTCAGGCTCAATCTTCAACTTTCTGATAGCTTCTTAGCCGTCCCTTTCTGATCAACATGCAAAAAGGTGGGGTAGACGACACCGCCAGCCTCTTACCCGAACACGGCGGTTTCGGCGGCGAAGCAGCCGGAACACTGTGCAGATCGAGCACCAGCAAAAGCCACCCAACCGGTCACCACTTCCAGCTGCACTTTCCAACCGTGGAAATTCCGCAATATCAAGGGTCCTACGTCCTACGTGTCCTATATCTATTCTAGACCACGCCACATGTGTCAAATTCCGTTCACATCCGCCCCCTTTCCTTCAAACCCATCACAGAAAACCGCTGAACGGTGGAAGGCCAACATATCACCGGCGCTGCCGCCTTTGCAAACCTGAGCTTCGCGGTGCGGCTGCAGGCGCAGGTCCGCTCGGTGGAGTCTTGGCAGGATATTGGAAGGGACGGCTCAACGAAATGTAACAAACAATGCGAGAAAAGACGTTCAACATGCATTTTTTCCCCACCTGTCAGGTGAGGGTTGTTAGATTGTATGTCAGCTGCCTTGCTCCTTCTCCTCCTCCGCCGATGGCAGCGTTCGCCCTCCAGACTTTAACCGCCAGCTCCCGATGGCAGTGTTCCCCGGAACCTCAACCGCCAGCTCCGGATGGCAGTGTTCCCCGCCGGACCTCAACCGCGAGTCAGAAGATATGACACATAGAACGCCAGAAAGAATGTCAGACAGAATGTCAGAAGATATGCCAGATAGAATGTCAGAAGAGATGTCAAAAGAAATGCCACAAAGACTGTCAGAAGATATGCCAGATAGAACGCCAAAATGTCAGAAGATACGCCAGAGAGAATGTCAGAAGATATGCCAAAAAATGTCAGAAGACTTGCCAGAAAGAATCTCAGAAGATCTGCCAGATTTCCATGCCAGGATCAATGTCGGAAGAGACGCCAGAAATAATGTCAGAAGATATGCCAGATAGAATGTCCGAAGATATTGCAGAATTCATGTCAGAAGAGATGCCAGAAAGAATATCAGAAGATATGCCGGAAATAATGTCAGAAAGAATGTCAGATGAAAGAAGGTCAGAAAATATGCCGGAAAAACTGTAAGGAGGTACGCCAGAAAGAATGCCGAAAAACATGCCTTCAATACATGCCAGAAATTTTGTCAGGTTGAAATGTCATGGTGGGGATCACTCGAAGTATAGTAGTTATACCTTGGATCGTAAACCGGCCAGCAGCAAACAACCGAGGGAGATGAAACGAGTCAACCCCACCAATATTTTTACTAGCAGCAGCAGCAGCAGCAGCAGCAGCAAGAGTAGTAGTAGTAGCAGTAGTAGGAGGAGGAGTAGTAGTAGTAGTAGTAGGAGTAGTAGTAGTAGTAGTCGTCGTGGTAGTAGTAGCAGCAGTAGTAGTAGCAGTAGCAGTGCTAATAGGTATTTTGTATTACACATTATGTATCAGGTCCTTAGGTAGTAGGTATTTGTCAATTTCTAGTCAGTATTAAGTTAGTAGCAATAGTAGTTGGTGGTAGTGGCAGCGGAAGCAGGAGGAGGAGTATAGTAGTAATAGTAGGAGTGGCAGCAGCAGTACCAGTAGTTGCAGTGGTAGTGGTAGTGGGTAGCGGTTGTAGTATAGCAGCTGTAGGAGTATTGGTACAGTAGCATTGGTGGTGTTAGTGGTAGTCGTCGTCGCCGTCGTCGCAGTAGTAGCAGGAGAACAACAGTAAATAGGCAAACTAAGCTGAAATATTTTTTTCAGGGCTCCAAGTTGGCACATTAACCCCGCCCCCTCAACTGACATATTTCATTTTCCCTTGCGCGCTATACCCCTGGAAAAGTCACTTGGAGCAATGATTTCGATGATTTGTGTGAAGTGGTTTTAAACCATGTTTTCAGGTCATCGTTCCAAGAATCAAACAAAACCTGAGAAGAGGTTAAGCACCGCAATGGATGAACAATAGATAATTTTGATACCTGTGCAAAAACACTTTTGGTTGATTTTTGGTTGTTCACTACCCGTTCCAGGGTGGGTGACAAATAATGCGGAAACATCCTATCATTCCCTCCCATTTGACTAATTAGCAATTGACTTGCCCTACATTGGATTGGTTGCGATGTCATTCTGTTCCATTATGGCGTCTAAAGTGTCCTAAAGTGTCCCAAGTATAGCCTCAGCATAGGCCTTAGATTTAAAGCTCTTCTTGGGGATAGACATATTGGTTGGACAATTTGTTTGAGAAGACCTGGGGCTGGACTTGGTTCCACCACCTCACATAGTATACCTCTTGAGCAGCGCTTTGCTGGCCTTATAAATCCGAATCTTCCAGATCCACTGCCATGAAATGTTGGTCTTGTGTGCCCAGAAGCCACTCACAACAGCAGGTTTGGCGCGATTATTTTTTTCAAGCGCTTTTAGCCACAATGCTTTGTTGTGCTTTGTTACTCCCTCGTCCCTTGGCGTATCCATGGGGTGCCTGGAAGACATCAAGTGCAACGCGTGGGTTTGTTGAATCCAGGTTCCGCTGATGATCGGGTTTAAGTCGACGACCTGCTCTGATTTCGTGGCAGGTGCAGTGCATGACTTGTGGCTCGTTTTCAGAAATCGGAGGAAGTCTCAGGCGAATGCTGTTTTGGCATCTTGATGTTGTTTTTTGGAAGCGTTTCTGCTGCGAATCGCCTTGGCAGGGCTGCATGACGTGATGTGAATCTTGATGCGCAGGTTTTTTGGCAGGCGTGCGCGCTGCTTCGTGGACCTTGAAGATTCAGAAGTGCAGATTTCGTGGCAGGCGCAGCACTTTGTGGACCTTGCATGCCCTGTGGGTTGCAAGATTTCTGGACCTACCTGCTTCTCAATTGTTTTCGGGTGAGCTTTCAGGTTGCAAGATTTCTGGAACTAACTGGTGCCAAAAAAAATTCGGGTTAACTTTAGGTTGCAAGATTTCTGGACCTAACTGGTGCTCAACATTTTGCTGGTGAGCTTTAGGTTGCAAGATTTCTGGACCTAACTGGCGCTCAATATTTTGGGGTAAGCTGTAGGTTGCAAGATTTCTGGACCAAAATGGTGCTCAAATTCTTTGGGTGAGCTGTAGGTTGCAAGATTTCTGAACCTAACTGGTGTTCAAAATGTTGCGGGTGAGTTGTAGGTTGCAAGTTTTCTGGACCTAACTGGTGCTCAAGATTTTGCGGCTGAGCTTTAGGTTTCAATTTTTTTGGCCCAACTGTTGTTAAACAGTTTCTGGGTGAACTTTAGCATCCAAGATTTCTGAACTGGTGCTCAATATTTTTCGGGTGAACTTTAGGTTGCAAGATATGTGGAGCTATCTGGTGCTCCAAAAATGTTCGGGTGAGCTTTATTTTGCGTCGATATATCCCTAAGCCCTAAACTCCATGGCCAAAAAAATGGGCAGCATTTATGAAGATGTATCTAAAGATGTATCTGGAGCATTAATGCGGCTCGTTTGGGCCGCAAACATTCATACAACAAGCGTTCTGTCATTTGTTCTGCACATATACATATGCACAAATGTTGTTCTTGTAAGTTAAACAAACACAAAAACAGTTGAACTTGTTTTAAAAATAAACACTTGAAAACTTATTTGAGGTTATAAGTAACTTACCAAAAATATATAATTAAAGTTATAAAGTTGGAATATCATCCTCATTCCTTGCCTTCAACATAACTTCTGTAACTTCGGCAACTTAAGTTATAACTTATGTAACTTCAATAACTTAGTTATAACTTCAGCAAGTAGAAACCGGCAACCAAGTACATAGTCCACACCATCCAAACCGTCAGTTCGGCATGCCGTCACGTACCCGCACCTGTCCAAACCCTCAAGGCCTGATTCCGTGTCAACGCAATTCAAGCATAAGACTTGGGGACATGTTTTTGCTATATTTGAGGCCCAATTAATAGCCTCAAAGAGATCGAGCTCAACGAGCAGTTCCAGTGATAGGATAGGTGTGAGCCGTGCTGGTCCTAGCCGTGCTGTTCCTAGCCTCACCTCCAAGTAGATAGCTTCATGTATAGGTCTATAGGTCCTGTAAGATGTCAAAAAATACACGTGTATGGTCTATTGTACGATGATCTCACACTTGATGGGTTCATTGTGCAAATCTTCTGTGCAAATCCCAAGATTTCTTCAAGGTGAGGCCTACTCTTCACACGTCAACAGCTTTGAGCCCACAAAGTACTTCCTCGGGTGGCCCTTGGACCCTTACATTGATGCTTTTGTTGTGGTTTTCAACCAAAACCGATGTTCATTGATACTGCCGGAGTGCTCTTTGGCCGTGTCGACATCACGATACTTTCTCACTCCATCCGGTACAGTACAGGCGATCGGCTTTGCAGCAACCTAAGGACCCATCGAAGATGAAACAAGCGACGCCGCTCCTGGAAACCTTCGCCGCCCAACGAAAGTTCGCCCGTGGGTTTTGCACGGAGGGCTGCAGGGGGGCAGGTTCTAACCAGCTATACTCCCGAAAACTAACATGGACCCTGAGAATGGAACACTCAAAGACTGTGTTCCTCTACAATGTTACAAACCAGAAGTTTTCGGGAGGTCGTGTGTGACTGTGTTTTTAGGGTGGAGCAGTCTTTGGTGTATGGATGGAACAGGTGGGGACAACTAAACTCTCATGTACGAATGTTTTTTTGAATCAATCAAACAATAGTGTGTGACCCGAGCAGCGAAGAGATTGTTTGGTGCTCACATGGTCCCGCACCCGTCCTCGGGTCCTGATATCGGGAAACATGACATTGGGACACACATATAGAGACCAACTGATCAGACAAGACGCAATTGGCATCTAAGGAGGTTCAACTACACTTGGGCAGTGTAACAGCACGAGCTGAGATTTTGGCCATGGTCTCGCAAGAAGCTGTGGACAAGATGCAGGTGGATCAATTTCAGGAATTCGATTGTTTCTTGGCGCTGTTTTTTGTTGGGGGGTGAGTGAGTGGCGAGTTGCAGGGTCGCCAGGTCATGTATTCAACCAAATTTGATCAGCAAATCATTATAAATCATTCATACCAGAACCCGATCATAGGATCCAACAAGGTGTTTGACATCAAGGATCCATCACGTTTAGACTGAACCTGTTTGACATCAAGGTCTCCAAGCTGACTCGATCGATCGAGGCTTGGTGGCCTGCGCTCGCAGCGGAGCTGCGTTGGGCTCCGAGGCGCCGGTGGCCTTGCGGCGCTTGCAGATCCTGAACATGACGGCGCCCACGGCCAGGGTCCTGCCAAGAGGCCCAGTGAATATTGAAAAATAGAGTGAAGCAGCTCACTTCACCATGTGCAAGCGAGTTTCTGTTGTTTTTGGACTGGAAGGGCTCAAAGTTGAAAACAGAATGGCCAGAATTCGGCAAACATCCGCTGACTTCACCTGAAAACACACATCCGATCATGCTCCTCCCATTTGTGTTCAACCTGGATTAGGATCTTTAGATGTTGGACTGGCCGATCTGTGCACCACTCTTTTGCGAGTGATTTTGCATGGCTATGTGCCTTCCTTCGAAGCCATCATCCAGTCCTCGGTCACCATGTTGCACGATGCCATGAACTCCGTGGTGAAACAGGTCTTGGAAGTGCAACCTCCCTGTGAGCCAGCCTAAGCTGAACAGCGAAAGCATCGGAGGAGTTTTGGGACGGATGTTTTTGTTTGTTCCTTTAGGGTTTAGGCCAAAAGGTCATTGCTTCTTTGGCTGTTATGTATGTTTGTAGAAAGATACTAATTCTGTTTGCAATTGTATATTGCATATACACGTGACATTTCATGTCTTTGGAGAAAAACTTGATCGCGGTATCCCCCACATAGGCAATGACAAAAACGTTTGCGCCACAGTCTAAATCGACTGTCCCTTAGTCGAAACCAGTCGTTCGCGGTATCCCACACCGCCACGAGTCTCAGATGCTAGGTGAACAGACTGAAGTGTATTTTGGTCCTGAGAGCCGTGTCAACCTCGCGCTTTTGCTCCTGGCCTCCTTGACGGCATTGCTGGGTCTTTTGGCTGCTTCGCCTTTTTGGTCGACCTTTGCATGGTGGGACGTTGGCAAAGTGGAGGATGAAGAGGAATCCTCCCAACAACTG
The DNA here is from genome assembly GCA_964035705.1 of Porites rus. NCBI lineage: Eukaryota > Metazoa > Cnidaria > Anthozoa > Scleractinia > Poritidae > Porites > Porites rus. The sequence continues at coordinate 4,241 of CAXIVM010002861.1, read as the reverse complement.
TCACATGCACAGGAGTCACCATCCCTAGCCAGACATCCAGCTGTGTCCCAGAGCTTGTCGAAAGCCTTTCCCTTCTTCATTGTCTCAACAATGATCCTCTTTGTTTTCTCGGACCTTGGCTTGGGCACTGTGGTGAACATCGTCTTTGAAGCGCAGGGTGAAACCACCACCATTGGCCCAGCCTTTTCTTTCTCAGTCTTGACACTCTCCAGAGATAGCCTGAAAGGACCAGGGGGTGGCGAAAGGGTTCCCGACCACTTCTGGCAGATCAGTGAGCAAGAGTGGCAACCATCCAGTCGTTATTCTCAATTGGTGATTGTTTATATAGCCTTTGGTTTGATAGATCTATGGCTCCTGTGATCTAGCTATTTCCTATTATTTCCCACCATCCACAGGAGGAGCCTGGCTTATCGCCATCTTAGTGATTGGGCTGAGCGGAGTGTGGCCTTTTGTGAAGCTGGGCATGTTGCTTTGGGCGTGGCTGGCGCCCACAAGGTCCTTGAGGAGAAGCCAGAGGACCCAGCTACTGGTGTTTTTGGATGAGTATGGCAACTGGGCGTGGAATTGGTGTGGGTAGAGAGGGGCCGAACGAATTGAAGGTTGTGTTTATTTTTATTATCCCAAACAGAAGAGACCCTTCTTTGTCTCCGTGTGTCATTTTGTGCGTTGCATGTTTTCGGAGCTTTGGCTTTTTGAAGGCTCACTGCATCACGTTGTCAGACTCGCATCGCTGGGTGGTTGACCATGTGGCCGGTCTCCTTCGCTTGGCCGTGCTTCGCCTGTTTCGCTGTGTTCGGGTTTTGGTCTTTGATGCGAGGCAAGTACAGTTTAGTGGACAGCTGGCTGGCCATTTTGGCGTTGTGCGCCTTCGACATCAAATGGAAGAGCGAGGAGGCTTCCGTGTCCTGGTTTGGTTTGTTAGGAAAGCCAGCCTTCGTAGAAGGCGCCAGCTGAGTTGTGCTTGGCGAACGAAGCGAGTAGTGGGGGTCTGGGGGTGGTGGCCCGCAAAAGGTGCACGTAAACTCGGCACTTGCTGGGGGAGGAGGGTGCACGGATGGAAGGTTTTTTGAGGTTGTGTTGGAGGTGATTTTTGAGGGGTGGTGATGCAAGAAATGCAATTTGCATCGTTTGCATCATCTGAATGGTAAGGTGTAGTTGGCACCTTGGCACCTTGCCAGGTAAAAATACCCAGAGTAGCTATAGTGCAGTTACCGGGTATAGTACTTCAAGTTCCCTTTCCATCAACCGCTCGATAACCTTTACACACGCACAGCAATCCGCAGCTTTGAAGTCTCATGCGCGCGATACCTGGGAACAGAATTGTAGCTACCTTGGGTCCGTATATATGCTATGTTGCTATACCGCTACACACATGTAGGTTCAAAGGACGAATGAGACTTCAAAGCTGTGGCTTGCTGTGCATGTGGGGTTATCGAGCGGTTGACGGAAAGTGAACTGGAAGTACTATACCTGGCAACTGAATTGTGGCAAGGCGCCAGCTGAGTAAGAAGGGGGGTTCGGGGGGGTGGCCTGAGAAGGTACACTCGAAAGTAGGTGGTGTGTAGGGGTGCACGGAAGCAAGGTTTTGGAGGTGCCTTTTTGTGATTGAAAGAAATGCAGTTGTCTTCGGTGGTTGCAGTGCTAACTGAACTGTAGCTACCCTGAGTATACCTGGCAACTGCCTTGTAGCTGCCCTGGGTCCGCGCGCGCGCGCGCGCCTAAATCACGGGCAGCCGGGAGCCAGCAAGGCGCGCGAGCGAGCGGACCCAGGGTAGGGAAATTGAAGTGGGATACCTGGCAACAGAATTGTAGCTACCCTGGGTCCGTATAAATGCTATGTTGCTCTACCTCTTACACACCTGTATAAGTTCAATGCAAGAATGAGACTTCAAAGCTGTGGTTTGCTGTGCGTGTGTAAAGGTTATAACTCGAGCGGTTGACGGAAAGGGAACTTGAAGTACTATACCTGGTAACTGAATTGTAGTTACCCTGGGTATCTATACCTGCGCCAGCTGAGTAAGAACGGGGGTTCGGGGGGGTGGCCTGAGAAAGCACAATCGAAAGTAAAAAAGCTGGCTTTCGGTTTGCAGCTTCTCAGGTGATGTTGGGTGTTCACATGTTCCCCTTGTGCGAATCCACCAGAATTGGGAAGCTCCTGAAACACATCCAAGGTGAATGTGATGCCAGTTCCAATGCTTCCCTTTTTCACCTTCGTTGTGGCCAGCGTGTTTTCCTTGGTCTTGGGCCATGTGGCAACTGTCTACAACCGGAGGTCTTTAGCTGTGGCGCCATTACCCAGATCGCTCAGCCGGGAATTACAGGAAGAAGAACTTCATGTGCTCTTCGAAGATCTTCCACTCAGACAATCATGGCAACTCTTGCTTTTGACCCTTTTCTCTGGACTCAGTTTGCTGTGTCGTGTTTCCTAAGCACCATCCAATACCAAGTCTCAGGTGTGATTGCTGATTTGTTGCTCGAGGAGGAACAGAAAGAACTCTCATATAGTTTGATCACACTGGGGAGTTTCCTCACCACAGGCTTTGAAGCTTCAACAGGCCTGCGAACGGTCCAGTTCATTTTCTTTTCCTTTACCGTGGCCATCCCGCTGGCACTCGTGGGCACCCTACTGGCCTTGCTCCTTTGGCCTATGACTCGGCCTCAGCAAAAGCGTTTGCTGAAGGCTTGTCATGTCCTGGATGCTTGGGCTGCATTCGATGTCTTTGTCCTGGCAGTGGTGGTGGCCAACTTTGAGTTCTGGCTCTTGACGGAATTCCTGATGTATCATGATAATATTGCCGCCGCATGCCACTGGGTTCACCAGAACTTAAACGCGGAATGTTTGGCCATGCAATGTCACGTGCTCCCGGGATTTATTCTGATGGCATTTGCTGGGATTGCTTCATATCTCACTCCAAAGATCTACTTTCAGCTTTGTGAAGGTACCATCGAAGAGAGAGTACTTTCCTCGTCGGATTCTGAAGAAGAGCCGCTTCAGACGCTTCAGAAGTTGTGACGTGCGCCAAAACAGAATATTTATTGGAGGATGAGTACTCAGGCAAAAGCAATTTCCATGAACTCTTGCATGTTTGCGCCATTCCACCTTGCCAAACACATGTTCCAAATGAAAACCACCATCATGTGTTTTTCGGGTCAGCTGCATTCAGTTGACTTTGCCATGGCCTTTAGACATTCTGTAGACATCAGTCGACCCACAGGATCCAGGACATACGCGGGCGGAGCATTGACAACACGGGATAACTGGATAACCGTCGCGTCAGCACTTTTTTTTCCCCGAAGGGGTGACACTGGGACACTGGAAGGTCCATTTGACGTCGCAGTTTCCAAGGGCGTGAGGGTGTACATGGCCCGAAGTCAGTTCTGGCTGAAAGAAACGCGTGTGCGTATGCATCAGAGCACTAACAAGCTGTATGTACTCATAAATTCAATACATTCGACTACTGTTCCCTAAGAATCAATTAGTCGTGAGTGTTGCACCGAGACCCAAGAAGCACAATTGTCAGCCTGTAATCACGATCTCTGTTAACAGCTCGGCTTGGCAAGCAAGACTTACATCACCATCACACCGTCGGACACCGTCGAACACATATAGGTCAAACAACAGAATTGAGACCTGCTGCACGGCTGGCAAGTTCTGACGTCTTGAGTGCGCAGGTGGGCGCCATTGTCGGACGCAGGGGTTGGAGACATTTGGTGTTTAGAGAAGAAGCAAAGGAACATTTAGTTGGGTGCAGGCATTTTCGCCCAATTCCGCCATTTTCGCTGTTGGTCAGCTAAGAATTCTGGGCGAATACGGTTTTGTGTTTAGAGCCAGCAAGGTCGATTGAATGATTCTGTTCCAATTAGCATCAAAAGACATCAACATACCAGATGTTGGACTAATTACTGCACAACCATATATAGACATCATTGATATAAATAACACATACTGGCTGCACTAGCTAGATAAATCAGGGGTCCGACCCTGAAGTACCAATTTTGTTTGTTCAATTGATATTCAGAATTTGCCCAAAATAGTGATCAAGCATAATAATCCAGAGTTGGATGCCGATGATAATCCAGGAAATTAATGAATGCAAGCTGACCTCATGCAAGCCAGGACAACCTACCCCGAATTATGTTTTTCCTAATTGATCTGGGGTACACAGACCAGAAGCCGTGTTAAAAGAAAACCTGCGTTCATAGCAGAAACAGTATGAAACAGTCATTGAGATTAATTGGCA
>CAXIVM010002860.1:0-18556 GCA_964035705.1 Porites rus | reverse complement strand
TTTCACAGCAAGTAACTAGGGAGCACCACCGAGTAGACACGGCCATGTTCCAGCGCGTGCAGGGCATGATCGCGTCCTACAAGCGCTCGAGCCTCTACTACGTCAAGTCCCGGCAGAAGTTCAAGCGCAAATAATTGAGCCTGCTAGTAACTTGCATGCTGACCTCAATGGCCTGCTGTTTACAGCCTCTTTGCTCACATACACCCCAATGCTGATGACTATGATGTTGGATGAACGCTAAAAGCATTGTCTCGGTACGATCAGCTGCAAGTGAGGCCTCCCTGTGCAAGGTGCAATGCTGTCTTCTCCACGATTTTGCACCTTCTATTCGGGTACACTGACCGAGCGGTGTGTTTTCAGCCCTTGCCTCTCTGTAGGAGGTCCCACCTGTCCTACTGTAACGGGTCTTAGCATCAGCATTGACAACCCAAGGGTGGTTTGTTCTGTCTGGTTCTAGAGCCACGCTGTTGACATTTCTCACCTGTCAGTCTTGAATGGGCTTATAGGAGAGCTTTCTCATGACTGAATTGAGGAAATCATGGGGTCTCTGTGATCGTGCCGCAGCTCTTTGGCTCACAGTCCTTCTGACTCTCGTGGAGCCCGTGCATGTTTGTGCATGTACATTGTCCACTGAGCCAAAGTGCTGTTGAGAGCACATGTTTCTGGCCACCTCAAGGACAAACACCCCAGCCCAGTGATAGGGGACCCCCCAGGTTGGCCGTGATCCACAAAACATCCGTGTTTTCATGGTGTGGACCAATCGACAGCGAGAACGTCTCCTGGGTCCCTGTTGTCCACTATCAGGTGGATCATGTTCTTCCCCCAGATGCGGGTCTGGACTGGAGAAGGCACTGAATAATCATGGAGGGTGGTTGGGTCCTTGGCCCGTTTGCTCGGCAGTTGCGTACCCGCCATCCCAATCAACTGGCAGCGAACGGACATTATCATACAAACTTGCCCTAGCGATCGGTCCAAACCCAAATGTGGCTTGACTGTGTTGGGCGCACGAAGGGCTTGATAGGTATGCGCACGCACCTCATTTTCCGGCCGCTTACAGCCATGAATGAACATACGAGCCTTAGTCTTTGTAATCCATCCAGTGCTGGCTTGGAGTAGTGCTCGTTACAGACAAGGCACGAATGGCAAGCCCCCAATTTGGATTGGGTGCCAGCCTTGGCTGGGACACAGTGTTCCCGTCACGCTGTTCGAGGTGCCTGACTTGGTGGCGCTGGCCACCAGCCAGATGCAGTTGGAGTGACCTCGTTGGCCTGGCGCCTGATGATCCGAAGCAAAATGACAAAGTCGGTCTGCTGTTGGTTGCAGAGGCGCACCTCGAGTACAACGCCGGACCAGTCATTTCGACGGGCAGCCGAGGTCCGATCACCAGTCAATCTGGTGCTAAAGTGCCAGCGGAGGAACTGGCTGACTGCCGTCAGCTTCTCGCCATGGCACGACCCCCAATCAATCCCACTGACTGCTCACAAGGAGCAACCATGTATGGGCCATGTATGGCAGTTTCATGTGCAAAACATGGCTACTGCCCAATACATGTCCTTCTTCACCGTCTGGTGCAAGAAGAGTTGCCGTTTAGTTGGCCCAAGAAGGCCCACCCAGGAGCCTTGTCAGAGGCGGGACAAGAGCGCACACCATGGCTCACCAGATGGGCGCGTGCCACCTTCGAGCAAGGGTGTCTCTCCGTGTTGCCGCACTTGGAAGAAACACGCAAAGCACTGTCCCTGCCTGGTGAACACTTGTTCCAAGCTGGCCGTATTCCTAATCGCATGCGCCCTGTCATTTTTCATGCTTCTTTTGGGAAAGCTAAAAAGGATGCTCCCAAAGTTCTCGAAGAGTTGGCACAACTTGGGTGGGAAACGTTGCCGATTGCACTGTTGGGGATGCCACACTACCCCGCTGCTTGGGTTGTTGACGCCTGGAAACCGATAGGGGGATGCTTCTTTACGGGTAGTCCAACCGCACTGGCAGGCAACAGTGCATTTCGCTTTTGTCTTCTTATGCAATGGCAGCCACAAGTAGCAGATCCCCATCATGGGACGCTGCACCCCGGACCCAGATGTGGAGCCTGTAGCACTCTTGCGGGAAACAAACTCAGAGCTCTTGGTTCGACAGCTCTTGCAGGCAGCCACGGACTAGCACTCCCAAGAGTGTAGGTCACTTCCTCGGGGTTGGATCCGCAAATGCAGCAGCCCTGCCTCTTCGTCCCATGGAAAAGAGCTGCCGAGCTGATTGGCATCCCAGCAGTACAGGCAGTGCGACTGCCCAACTTGCGCGAAGGAGTTTTGCACGCAGTCAACCTCCTCCCAGAACCCCAGCAGCAAGAGTTCCGAGCGGCCTACACTGATGCCGTTGAGTCCATTCCCACCCTTGCGGAATCAGTTGAAACGCTAGTGCCGTTCATCCTGGAAGATCGGGCTCAAAAGGCCAGCCAGCACCACCTATGGGCACTGGTCCTGAAGCACATGGCGGAACACCATGGTTTCTGACTCCCCCTCCTGACTGTGTATAGATTCATTGCGGAGGACTTGGAGGAGGCGCCTTGGGGGGCGTTTGATGCCACCTTTGATTGCACCAATCCGAGAGTGGATGGCACGTGCGTCTATGGTCCCTCGCTTGCGCCGGTTGACCGCCCGGGGAAAAATTCACAGGGGTGGCAGCTGGGGCCACTACTTGTCTCCACGAACTAGCCATGCTCATTTCGCTCACTGTGACAGCCATGCAGGCGATGCTTGGGTTCTGGCGGGCGTCAGTCCTCTAGGAGAACCCAAATCATGTTAGAGGCCGCGAGGCTGTTGCCGGCGCACAGGAGGTTACCTCATGTAACGTTCCTCAATGGGCTCTGGTGGAAACTTTTAGCACTGCAGCCGGAGCGCATTATTGCGTGTCTCCCGAACCTGCAGCCGAGTAGCCGTAGCATCAGTGCAGATGAGCTGTATTGCCCTGCAGAATTTTGCATTGAAGGCTATAGCGCGGGCGGCTACACAGGAGCTGTCCTATTCCTAGTCCTTCGCCGGCTCTTCCCCACATGCCGACTTTCAGCCAAGCTTGGGGCTGTGGCGACGCCTAAAGGTGTTTTTGCAATGTTGCAAACCAAGGCAATTCCTGGCCGATGCAGAATCCATCTTATCCATGCAGAAGAGGACCTACTATGTGATTGGCAACCCAGTCAATTCGAGCGACATGTTATTGCGCATAGGCTAGATTACACAGTCATTAGTGGATCTGACAAATGGATGGGGGCTTCCAAACACCAATACCTCCATTGGTTACGGTGTCAACTCCCGTTGGGACGCCATGAACTAGCTAACCTCAAACTCAGACACCCACCCTGAAGTCATACCTGTCAGAGATAGGATGGCTGCGCCGCTGAGGCTCGCTTCCTGGGTCCGCTTTGAAACTGTCATGGATCGACGCCAGTGCACCACAGCGATTGCCCTGCTCGTACCTTCCATCCACCTCCCTGATGATGCACTGTTGGCACTGCTCAATCAGTGTGTACCGGGTCAAGGAATCACATCGATGGAAGAGGCCCAAGCGCTTCTCCTGCGTAACTTCAGGGTAGGGGGTGCTCAGGAAAGTGAGTGTACCAAATGGCTCACTGCAGTCGCTAGAGATCTCCTACGGCCCATCCCTTTTCGGGAAGTCTTTGTGATCCTTGCCCTGTTTCTGCCACAGCTCCCCTTTGCGGAAGGGGCTCAACTGGCCACGCACCTTTGGCCAAGATACAATAGTGCAGGTGACTCCAGTTGCCCAAGGACTGCGAGACATGGATGAATATCGTATTGCCTTCCCAGCCCACTCAGGGGCGTCCATTTTCTGTGCACAAGAGCCCACCGAGCAGCAGTATCGCCAGTTGTTCAGTATGCCGTCAGACAAAGTCCATGTTGGATGCCAAGTGGGTAAAGTCTATCGCATCGTAGTGCGAGAACATGTAGACGCACTCGCCCTGCTAGGGGTTCTGCTAGAATACACGACGCAACCTAAAAAGAGGTCGAAACAAGGAGGGGAAGAAACCCTCGAAGAGTCAACGGCCCGGCGTAGCAGTCCCAGAGCATGGGTCATAGCCGTGATCCCAGTCCCAGATTCGTTCGCTCCACTGCCAACACCAGGTGAGCTTGGCATGAACATTGACACCAAGTGGGGCCTCCCCGCTTGCATGAGGAGACTCTCTCCCCAAACCACGTCGCTGCAAATCCTCGATCTAGCTGAAGTAGGCTGCACGGCCTCAGCGGATCACCTCTTACAAATGGCAGCCATGCCGCTGGAACACAAAACCACTGCGCTGGGGATACCCTATGCGCGTCCAGTTGCCTATCATTTTGATGGTGCAGAGGCACTGCAGCAAAGCCTGTTTTCGTTGTTTGCTTTGCTGATTACGGGGGATGCCCCAAGGCATTGTCCGTCGGCCTTGAAGCTGTGCAAAGCTGCCCGCGCTGACAGCGCCCATATCATGTCGGTAACATTTTCCTTGGCAGCTGCTCTACAAACAGGAAGGTCCACGCTAGCTGTTGCAGGCGTCTTTGGTGCGGGCTATCTGGCAAGGACCTATCGCTTTCGCATCCAGAGAGAAGCTGGTACTGAGATTGACTTCTTTCGCCTAGTAGATAGCACAGTTGAACTGCCCAAATATAGAAGCGACACTCCGAAATGCAGTGGCATCCACCAAGCCACATGCCTCCGCGTCTAGCAGTCAGTAAGGCAGGACCACTGTAAAGATGTTTCTGTAACTTAGACGTGAACCCAGTTTCTATAGGGCAGTGCCGGCAGGTCCGGCGGTATCCCAAGATACTGTCGCTCCTTACTAAGTCAAGGGGTAGGGAGCCATCATGTTCAACAGCTAATATCTTGATATCGGACACACCTGCTACTGCTAGGACAGACTTCATAGGCAACCGGTGGGAAGAGATAATACTACGAAGTGGTAGAAGCACTGCAGAAGGAGGTAAAAGCAGTTCATAGGAGCCCCAGGCGGTATCCCAAGATGCTGTCGGAAGTATAGCAGAGAAGCTTGCCACAGGTAGCTACGGTTAACCGTTTACCTAAGTGCTACCTATGACCCACCTGGTAGGCAAGGATACTCCATGAGAGCTCTGCCCGCACGTTGGCTCAAGGCGCAGCCTGAAGGGTCTGCAAGAGAGGGCTGCCAACGGCGGACAGTCCCCCACATGGCAGAGGGAGCAAACAGAACCGTGCGCCATGCACAGCAGGCTGACTGGGAAGAAGACAGCTTACTTCGACAGTACCTTACCACACTGGCAGGCACGGTGATACAGCTCCATGTCCCTGTCAGCATCTACCACACTTTGGAAATGTTGGAGGAATACCTGGTTGAGCACCTGCCGTGCGTTAGTCCCATCGAAACGTTTGGGTGTGAGCTCACCTTACTCAATGCGGATACTCAGGTGGCGCTTCAAGACCCTGTGCAGGAAGAGCTCTGGAATACCAATCACTTCTGCCTGATTGTGCACGAGTGCTTTCGGTGTTTAGAGAATAACAAGCCGCTGCAGGGTCTTGATTTTGAAGACTGCCCGAAGGCGATTCGTGTCCCCGTCTCCGAGTCAGGTATTCTTGAAGCCAAGGCCTTCCACTCGACCACGCGAGTCCGCCACGCCTGTTTAGACGCTGGCTTTACAACTATAAGCCCGCAAGGGTGGCGGTATTGCCACTCCCTGCGGATTGTTAAGCTGCCTGATACGGTCGTGACGTTAGGATATGCAGTATTCCAAGGTTGTTACTCCCTACAGGTAGCTGAAATGCCGGGATGTGTGGAGTTTGGTGTTCGAGTATTCTCCGAGTGCTGTGCGTTAGAGAGTGTGGGCAACATTGTCGATGGAGGCTGCCATCTTGCAATTGGAGCCATTATCAGTCAATATGCCTTCAAAGAATGTGCTAAGCTAGCCCACCTATCCCTACCTCATGTGCGAGCAGTGGTGGATAGTAGCACACTCTCCTCCCCGCAGGCAGGATTACCTCAAGGGTGCTTCTTCGCAAGCGGCATCCAGCAAGTGGAACTCGGAGAGGACACATACCACATAGGCCATAGAGCTCTTGAAAATTGCAAAATGCTTACCCGGGGCCCGGGTTGACTTTTTCAATACGGGCATTCATATCCTTCATATGCACACTTTTGCGCAGTGCCACAGCCTAGTTACAATTCGGCTGCCGAACTGCCTGAGTGAAATTAGGGCAGAAGTGTTTGTAGGATGTGAAGCCTTGGAGAGGCTGACTCTTCCGGACAGCATTCGCTATCTAGGATATAGGGCCTTTGGGGATTGCGCAGAGCTCTTCTCCCTCCAGTATGCATGGAGCAAGCAGAAGGCATGGCGATATCCCCAAACGGCCGACAATGCCTTTGAAGGATGCCTCAAACTGACCACCCCTAAATGGCTCCACCGCATCGCGGCTAAGGATAGCGATTGGATTGCCCCTTGTTGCTGACAGGGTTGAAGGAAAGCCTAGCAACAACTTCTAGAGTAGTGAGAGGCCTGAGTGAGCATGGACGGTTACCCAAGTAGCTGCCCCTCTGCACTGTGAGGCTCAAGCCCCCAGTAGCTAGTACAGGCACAGGGTATAATACTGCCATGCATAGTGACATGGAGTCGCAAACGAGCTCACTAGTCAGCAATGAACGACAACTTGTAGTCTACCTGCAGTTAACGTCTCTCTCAGGAGAAGAATACCAAGTCATTGTTGATCTCCAAGAATTTGATCGGTTTGACGAGTTTGAAACTGCTGTCCTGGAGCAGCTCCCCACAATAGGAGGCACCAGCACATTTGGTTGCGAACTCACCTTTGTTAGACAAGACACTGGGCAGCTCCTGTGCAGTCCAGTGTGGGACACCCTCTCAGAGACCTCGCGCGTTCACACATGCGAGTGACATCAGACACCTGCAAGTTGAAGCAGGCATACACACCGGTGGGGAAGCGGCCTGGCAACATTGCACTAGGCTTCTCGTAGTGCACCTGCCCAGCTCATTGCTATGCCTGCAAGAAGGAGCCTTTCGATGCTGTTACGTGCTCCACACAGTCACAGCCCCGGGGTGTATTGACTTCGGTTGCTGGGCTTTCGAGGAGTGCCACGCGTTGGCCTGGGTTGGAGACCCAGACCAAAGAAACAATCAATTAGCACCACAGGCGAGGCTCAATGTCCGAGCTTTTGAGAAATGCCCTCCCCAAAGGGAGGCATGTGTGGCCTCCATCCTGCCCGGAAAGGAGGCAAGGCACATGCGCACGCAAAAGGGACAGATGAAAATGAAAAGGACGAGACAGACAAAGGTGTACGTGGTTGCCGATGAAGAAAAACCAAGTGAAGAGGGACAACCCGTAACGAACCTGGGCCACCTGAACCTCGTTGTAAGTAGAGTACGCATGCGTGTATGGGTGCAAACTAAGGTCCGGACAATAGTACGCGCAAGAGAAAGAAAGGATGGGGATGAAGAGACATGAAGATTCCAGGCAATTTCAAAGTAATTACGCAGATTTTGGGCTGCTTCTCGAGTGGTTGTGAGGGCCAAAATGCCTTCGGTGCCCGCCCTAGCTCTTGCTAACTCATCTTCAAGGAGCTGGTAGACCTTTACCGTGGGGTTGTTCTTGGGCTCCTCCTTGGGCGAGGCATGGCGCCACTGGACGAAACGTAGCCCAAAGGCAATCAAGTGATCTTCTTGGATGGATGTGGTGCCTTTTTGCCAGGTATCGCCTAACCGGCTGCAAAGCATAGAGTATTGAATTCCTATGAGTGGCTCATAGACTTCTTGGGCAACTCTGGCACTTGTCCGCAACATCAGGCTCCAGCAGTGCGGACTGGCCACACCCGACCTCTCTGCTGCACTTTGCGCTTGTCGAAAGTCTAGCGGGCTGTCAGGGCAGGTGGCCGCAAATGCGAGGCCGACCAGAAGCCCTACCGGCAGGTCCAGGTCAACTCTGGAGAGATCGCTGTAAGTGGACTGCAGCTGGCGGGCGAAGGGGGACACAGCCTTGACTTTATCCGGGCGGAACCAGCAACTACCCAAAGGCCGACGGCTGACGGCTATTGCTGCTTCTTCAAGTTCAAGTTCATCTAGATGTTTCACTTAGTTTATGGGGCTTGCATGACAGACCGAACTCTGACGCACTTGAGTGACCCTGGGCTGCTGCGGCGCCTCCTTTGACACCGCTCGACACCGCGCTTGCTCACTTGTCTTTGTGCAATGGCCCTAAAGGTACGTTATCTGAGATGGACTTCGTTGGAGGCTTGGTGGTCTCAGTGCATTTTTGTCCCGTGGCACTGTCGCCAAGTCTCGTGTGCTTCTGCCTCCCCCGCTGGGAGAGGCGGTGACCTGCTTGCAGATGTCCTGGCTCTTCCGTGTCCCAGTTTGGCTGGCACACTGCTACGGAGACTCCTGTTTGCTGGCAAGTCCGGGAGGTTCAGCAGCATGTGCATGTTCTTGGCAGCAAAGTGAAATGACTGCAAGAGCATAAGTCGAGGCCAGACACTAACCCTGAGGCCCCCACATGATTCACTGGGCCAAACCCATCCTCCAGTTAGCTGCTCGGCTCCAAAGCCTTCGGCTCTTCGTCCTCCCTGTCGACCAATATCTCCAGAGCACTAGGGACGAGCCAGGACATGAATATGCTGAAGTTTTGCTTTGCAGAGGTGATGTGCTGCTGCCACAGTCTGGGTCCTTAGGATCTTTGCGCAGACGCATCCTTTGATACAAGTTGTGCTGTGCCTGCTTTGCATAGACCTAGCCGAACCTGCAGTGCACCCCATTCTTCGACTCGGTGACTTGTGCCTCTCGGCACACATAGCGCCCACACCCGTGCAAAAAAAAGACCGTGGTGGAGGAGCGCCTGAAAGACCCCTGGGAACTCATGTGGCATATACCAGATATTGGGAGCTCGTAGTCCAATGGGGGCTTTGAGATGGAGAGTGCGGTGTGCTCTCTGTCCGTCTGCCACTCCACCAGGACTCTGTCTGGGGTCCCCCAGTAGTAGTCGAAAGAAGGCATGGCGTGGGACCGCTGGTGCGAAAGCAGATTTCAAGTCCATGTCCTGCTGTGCCTCTTCACTGATGAGCAGATCAACATTTTCCATATGTGTGTTGAGCGTGGAATGGTCTGCCCTTTTTGGTCCCAGACTAGCCCCGCAGTAACGATGACAACTCGGCAGCCTGGAATGTAAGGGGCAGCTTCGCTGGCACGCAGGTCATAGCTTGTGCAGGCAGTGTTGGCTTCTGCCTCCTCTCTGCTAACCGGCCGAATGAAATATCTCCGGTGATCCGGTTTAAGTTCAAAGGCAGTAAGTAGCTTGGTAATGGCCCTACCCGCTGTTCTCTTTATGCGCTACTGCAATTTTAAGATGGGTGGTGAGGTCAAGCCAGGCGAGCAAGAAAGTGAGAGATCTCGTCTTGCCTGCCCCAAAAACTCCTGCTACTGCTAAGGTGGATCTGCCAGACCGGAGAGCCAGCGCTTGGCTGGCCGCCAATGAGACAATATGTTCATTGTCATGTCTTGCCAGTACCCAGCGCCTTCGCGAAATCAGACGCCGGAGATGTCAGATACCTGACTGCAGCATCACTGCAATGAAGCATGCATACCTTTGCTGTCCGTAGAAGCATTTCTCGCCTCGCTTTCGTTGCTGAGCCGTTTTTGGAGGCGGGGCCGATTTGCTGCGCTCCCTCTGGTGCCTTCCCCCTGGAAGGAACGGGACATGCAACTCCAGTGGCTCACTCGATCAACACCGCACAGTGGCAACACACTGCGTCTTGCCGTTTGGCATTTTGGAAATTCCGATCACAAGTGCAGTGGTCTTCCCCTGGTTGCCACATCACAACTGTGAGGCCCTGGGGCGCCACTATGTGTACTTGAATTGGCCACGCCATGACCGTTGCTGTACAAAGAGGCACAAGTACCATGCTAGGATAGGTCCATGTTTCACTGGTTTCACCAGGGCCTTGCACGCAACAGGAGACTTTTTGCAACTCAGTGCCGCTCTCTCTTTTTAAAACAGAGAGTACCACAATGGCTCCTTGAATGCTAAAGTGGTGCAAAGGTGACCTCCCTTCGGGGGGACGGCAACCATCGTCAGCAAACCCCTTTCGTTGTCTCTGCCTCCACTGCCTGACAATCGACATGCCTCTCGTCTCTGTCGTGCAATCAGTTGAAAGGGTTGTGCAACGAGATGGGCTTTTTCCATGGCTTGCTAGGCAGAGCAGCAACTGACTCCCCTGGGCAAGGATCAGACTGGCTGACAATCAACAATGCAGGTCTTGCAAAGCACCTGATCATCGTCTTTGCCATTCGATGCAGTGGCCCTCTTGGTCACAGCTTGGTGGGTGGGGCGAGGCCCCTTTGATAGGCTTCGCTGCACTCCGCTCTTGCGCCGACCATGCCGTCCGACTTTCATAGTGAATTCAGGCCCTTAGTTAGTTAACAGTCAGCTTTTGTCTTTTTCACATGTCTCACCCTGGTACAGAGGAAACGCGCTTAGACGAGGGGGAATTGTGGCTTCTGGTTTCTGTTTCTTGTTTGGGGTTGGGTTTTTTTTTGCTTGTTTTTGTGTTGCTTGTGTTCTTTTCCCCCTCATCACGTCGCGTTCCTTCCCTTTCAATGATGACCTGGGCACTCCGCCCACACGGCGTCCGCACTCGTGGAAAAAAAACCACGAGCCACACCCCGTGTGGCAGGGGCCAGCTCCCCTTTGCCTGGCTGAACATTATGACGGGAAGGTGAGACGCCTCAGGCTGGTTCTCACAAAGAACAAAATCAGTTCCTGAATCATGCCCATCCACTCCATGGCAGCGGGCTTTTGTTTGGCCATGCAGCAGATGGCTTTACCAACCCGGATTGGCTCATCGTCTCAGACACCACACCCTGCTTGCGCTTGCTTCATGCGGTCAGCAAAGCAGGCGGCTCGCGCTTCACGGTCGGCAGCGCTGTCCCCTACCCGCCTGGGCAAAAGTGATGTCGCCAAACAAGGCACGGCTGTACCAGTTTGAAGCCCTGCGCAAAATCTACTTTTACGACGCATGGAGGAATGAGCCGATACTAAATCGAGAGAACTCCTCCCTGCTGCTGCCCCCGGCGCCTGGTATGCTAAAGGATGGATGCTATTCCTGTGGGGCTACTTCGGGTGACACGCAACACGGCGGACAGTCCCCCACAAGAGGGAGCAAACAGAACCGTGCGCCATGCACAGCAGGCTGACTGGGAAGAAGACAGCTTACTTCGACTGTACCTTACCACACTGGCAGGCACGGTGATGCAGCTCCATGTCCCTGTCAGCATCTACCACACTTGGGAAATGTTGGAGGAATACCTGGTTGAGCACCTGCCGTGCATTGGTCCCATCAAAACGTTTCGGTGTGAGCTCACCTTACTCAAGACCCTGTGCAGGAAGAGCTCTGGAATACCAATCACTTCTGCCTGATTGTGCACGAGTGCTTTCGGTGTTTAGAGAATAACAAGCCGCTGCAGGGTCTTGATTATGAAGACTGCCCGAAGGCGATTCGTGTCCCCGTCTCCGAGTCAGGTGTTCTTGAAGCCAAGGCCTTCCACTCGACCACGCGAGTCCGCCACGCCTGTTTAGACGCTGGCTTTACAACTATAAGCCCGCAAGGGTGGCGGTATTGCCACTCCCTGCGGATTGTTTTGCTGCCTGATACGGTCGTGACGTTAGGATGCGCAGTATTCCAAGGTTGTTACTCCCTACAGGTAGCTGAAATGCCGGGATGTGTGGAGTTTGGTGTTCGAGCGTTCTCCGAGTGCTGTGCGTTAGAGAGTGTGGGCAACATTGTCGATGGAGGCTGCCGTCTTGCAATTGGAGCCATTATCAGTCAATTTGCCTTCGAAGAATGTGCTAAGCTAGCCCACCTATCCCTACCTCATGTGCGAGCAGTGGTGGATAGTAGCACACTCACCTTCCCGCAGGCAGGATTACCTCAAGGGTGCTTCTTCGCAAGCGGCGTCCAGCAAGTGGAACTAGGAGAGGACACACACCACATAGGCCATCGAGCTCTTGAAAATTGCAAAATGCGAACCCGGGTTGACCTTTTCAATACGGGCATTCATATCCTTCATATGCACACTTTTGCGCAGTGCCACAGCCCAGTTACAATTCGGCTGCCCTAATTTCACTCAGGCAAGGATGCCTCAAACTGACCACCCCTAAATGGCTCCACCGCATCCCGGCTAAGGATAGCGATTGGATTGCCCCTTGTTGCTGACAGGGTTGAAGGAAAGCCTAGCAACAACTTCTAGAGTAGTGAGAGGCCTGAGTGAGCATGGACGGTTACCCAAGTAGCTGCCCCTCTGCACTGTGAGGCTCAAGCCCCCAGTAGCTAGTACAGGCACAGGGTATAATACTGCCATGCATAGTGACATGGAGTCGCAAACGAGCTCACTAGTCAGCAATGAACGACAACTAGCCAGTCAGTGTGCAGAGCACAAAGGCCAGATGCGAAAGAAAGCAAAAGCACTTCGAGTCCCTGTCACCCGTTCAGGACAGGTGCTCCCTCGCGCTTTCACACATGCGAGTGACATCAGACACCTGCAAGTTGAAGCAGGCATAGCCCGTACGGATTGGGGCCCGTCAGAGGCGTGTGCCTAACAGGGAGAGGTGGACCCGTGAGGGTCCGGGGGGACGTTAAACTGCTTCAACTATAGCGCAGGGGAGTTGCTGAAGGCCCCCGTCCCTATCGAACCGTGAATGAACACGGTACCTTGGTACTCCCTAGTCGGCGTGTGTTGACCTGTTGGGTGGCCCCACAGGTCACACCCTCATCTTTCTTTGCGGATTGATGTTGGGTGATCGTGCGAGACTTTGTTGGTGACTTGGTTGTCTCGATCGGTACACACGTGGTACGGGACCGACGGGTCTCACCTCACCTTGGGTCTAGGTCGGCCACGACCTACGATGATCCGGGGGAACAGGCAAGGCCGGTGAACCTCTTAGAGACTTGGGGACTTGTCTCGAGGAGGGGTCAACGGGGCAACCCGTTGGCTAACGGTCAAAATTCATCGTGGGTAGCCAAGCTCACGCTGGACAAGACCGTCGGTTCCTCCCTAACTGGGTTAGGGTCCTGTCGCGAGACAGGTACATCCCACTGGGATGTAAGGGATCGCTAACGACTGGGTCACCGGTCGGTCCACTCTCTCCTTTGAGAGTGGGCTCAATGTACAGTCTGGCCACAGTGAGGGTCATCTGCGGGTGATCCGAGCTGTGCTCTGTGGGGACCGGGGTCATTGAAAAGGTGACCTAGTTTGACCTCCCAAGAGGTTGAACTACTCCTTACTGGTAGGAGTCCGGGAACCCTCAGGGGTACCTTGTGATGGTCTCTTCCTTGACTTGGGTGACGACCTTCCTGGAATGAAATGAATGGGTTCCGTATTCCACGTCCCCTCGGGGTGAACGGGTTATCTGTTCTCTCTTGGGGGAAATGAATGGTTTCGGTCTCCACGTCATTCCTATGGTTGGTTTAATCCTCTTGTCTTGGTTGGGTCTGCGTTCACTTGGTATGGAAAGGGGAGCGCCCCCGGCTGCGCCAGGATGGCCCTCGGGATGCACATTCCCTGAGGTTGAGCTTCCTGGAGGCCAAAGCTCTCAAGCGACACACCGTTGGGGAAGCGGCCTGGCAACATTGCACTAGGCTTCTCATAGTGCACCTGCCCAGCTCATTGCTACGCCTGCAAGAAGGAGCCTTTCGATGCTGTTACGTGCTCCACACAGTCACAGCCCCGGGTGTATTGACTTCGGTTGCTGGGCTTTCGAGGAGTGCCACGCGTTGGCCTGGGTTGGAGACCCAGACCAAAGAAACAATCAATCAGCGCCACAGGCGAGGCTCAATGTCCGAGCTTTTGAGAAATGCCGTACCTTGCGGACAATTGGCCTGGAAAGGACTAAATATAACCCACGAGACCCGAATCGGGTCATCCCAGAAGGCTGCTTCCTAGGGACAGGGCTGGAAATGATTGATCTCCCAGCTGACTTCAGCTGGATCGGACCAGCTGCCTTTGAGCACTGTACAAGGTTGCAGACAGTGGACATCTCCCGCACTGGCATTGAGGAAATTGTAGGGAACGCCTTTGCAGGCTGCGCCCAACTGCAGTGCCTCAAACTGTCCAAGACGCTGAGACGCATTGGTCGAGAAGCCTTCATGAAGTGTAGCTCACTAGAAGTCCTACACGCTCCACCCGCCCTGCTATACATCAACAAGCGAGCTTTTGCTGACTGTACACAGCTCTGCAAACTCGTCCGGATGGGCAAGAAAGGAACTTGGAGGGGGACCTACGTAGAGCACAACACTTTTGAGATGTGTACCAAATTGACACTCCCATTGTGGATTCGGTCTCTTCCCAAGCCAGATGCAGTGAAAGAAGAGTGGGAAGAATTCATGATCAGTTGTGCAGAAGCCACTCTGAGTGATACGACACGTTCGTAAATAGCATCGATGATCTGGGAAAGCGAACCGTGCTATAGTACCACTGGCCTAAGGGTAGGATTGCAGAAGGTCCATGCCTTCCGTGCCCGCGCCACTGAGTAGATAGCCAGCTCCCCTGGCTGCCTTCCAAGAGGTGGTCAGGGATGGTACAGTGTACAGAAGACTAGCACTAGGAATAGCGACGTTTCACCCATGTGTTTCACCTAGTTCATGGGGCTTGCATGACAGACCGTACACTGAAGCACTCGAGTGACCCAGGGCTACAGCGATATCTCTTCTGGCACAACTCGACACCATGCTTGCTTTTGTCCCTGTGCAACGGTCATATAGGTAAGCTATGTGAGACGAACAGTCCTTGGTGATCAGGATTGCTCGGTGTCATCTTTCTCTTTGGCACTGCCACCTGGTCTCTCATGCTCCTGCCTCCCCCGCTGGGGGAGGCGGTGGCTAGCTTGCTGCTGCTCCGACCCTCACGGGCCTCCGCTTGTCTTTGGTGTGTCGTTGTAGCAACTTCTTATGCAATATGTCCTGGACGCAGTTGCAATACTTGCAAACCTCAATTGCAGTCAAGTGGAATGCTTACAGTGGCATAAGTAGAGGCCAGGTACCAATCCGGAACTTCCTACCACCTCTCGCTAGGCCAGGGTCGATGCTCCATACAGCTGGGAGGCTATAATGCCCCTCGTCGCTCCTATCTGTCCTTCGATCGACATCCAGGTGTGCAATGAACGAGCCAAAACACGAGTATACTGAAATTTTGCTTCGCAGGGGTGAAGTGCTATTGCCACGGTTTTGGTCACCTTGAAACTACCTACAAGGTCGTTTGCGCGCACGCGTTCTTTGATACAAGTTGTGCAGTGCCTGGCTTCGCATGGACCTAGCCGAACCTGATTTGCACCCCACCCTTGCTTTCAGTCTGCTCATGCATATGCATACGCTGTGCACCGTTGGTGGGATACTTTCCTGCCTATTAGCAGAATGCATCAAAATGCAGTTTTGCCCTGGACGTCCTGTACTGAGAGCGGTTTGAGATGAATTCAGCGCCCCGTTTCACTTCTGTGTTGGTCCTCGGATCCGCACCTTTTGCTCTTTTAGACTAGTACGGAATTGAGCCTGATCTGTTTGGTTCTGTGGTTGTTGGTTTTTGTTCTTGGTTGTTTTGGTTTGGGTTTTTTGTTTGGGTTTTGGTTTGGTTCCGCTGCCCGTGTTTGTCAGGCTCATTCCTCGCACTCCCCATACGAATTCGACTCGGTGACTTGTGCCTCTCGGCACACATAGCGCCCCTACCCGTGCAAAAAAAAAGGGCGCCACTATGTGTGCCGAGAGGCACAAGTCACTGTGATGAATTCACATGAGGGGTGCGAGGAAATGAGGCTGACCAAAGAAAGCAAAGGAATCAAAAGCGCCAAAACGAACCCAAACCAACCAGAAACCAAGCAGATCAGGCTCATGTCCGCCCAAGACGTAAAAAGCAAAAGGTGCAGATCCGAAGACCAAACACAGAAGTGAAACGGGGCGATGAATTTCTTGTGCAAGTCTTTGCGCAATGTCAGTCTTTGGCGCAAATATCCCGGTGCTGAGGCCTTCGAAGCCTGCGGATCGTTGTGTACAGTGGCCCTCCCCCAGCAACTTCGTTACATTGGACACAGGGCTTTTGCAGAGTGCAGTAAGTTAGTGTGCCTCACCTATCGAAGTACAAAAGCCAGCCGACGCCGCCTGCATGTTGCGGCCAATGCATTTGAGGGGTGTCAGGCACTGACCATCCCTGGGGGATTTGCCCATCCTTGCATGGCAGTCAAGGCACTCATGCAAGGCCCCATGAACCACTCGAAAACAGGTGAGACAAGGTGAAACGCCGTTTTCCTGAGTCTGTACTGTTCCCTTCCAGCACCACATGGGTAAGGCTAGCGAAAGTGAAGAGCAAAGCGAAATGAACTGGCACTCTCAGGACCAACACACGCGCCAGTCTGAAAGGCAAGCAAGCAGGTGGTAGACAGCATTTGCAGACACGGGTCGATTGGTAGCGTGTGCCTGTTGCGTGTGCCTGTTGGTCCTATCGTTGTTTTGGTGCTGGTCAGTGGCACTTTCCTTGATGCGCACCTTCTGATTGGGGTCTCCAAAGTGGTGGCCTCTGATATGATTTACCTTTGCGACATGTGAGAAAAACATCTGTCTGTGGTGCGGTACGGCTCGAATGGCTTTTGCATCCTAGCATTTGCCCCTTGTGTTCAGCCTCAATACATGCGCTCGAGCTTGCAGTAAAGCAATTGTTACCTCGTAAGGTGTGCCCTAATTTCTCTTGTGAGTCACGGCAGACAAAGTCCAGCTCACAGCCAAAGGTGCTCCTATTGGGGAGTTGCTCCAAGACTGCATTTTCGAATTCATGGAGGCGATCAAATTCCTGGAGCTCGATTGTCAGCTGGGTTTCCTCTCCCGCCAGTGTGCAGTAGTAGTAGTAGCAGCTGAAACTCCTCACGGTTTACACTATTTGTTTCTTATTAAAAAATAATTTCAACTTTTTTCATTTCAACTCAAAATAGATAGCCTAAAAAAAATCGTTAAATCGTTAATTCGTTAAATTTGATCTTTCAAATAATAAGTTTTTTCTATGAAAAAAGTCCAACTTAATTAATTAATGATTTAATGATTTTTTGTGACAAATGGTCCATGTACGTGAGTGCAGTGTATCGATTTTTAAAAAATGGCTTTGATGTTTGGAGTTTTTCCTCTAGTTCAAGTTCTGTACAGGAGCTTAGCTGGCAACCAAACCAAAGACCTGAAAGGTTTAGAAACCTGGAGATCAGCATTGTCTGAGATCCACAGGTGTTTGCCTCAAACGTTGGAGGTCAGTTTTGCGTGAGACAAAAAACCTAAAGGTGAAGCTGCTTTTGATACACTTTTTGAATTTACTTTTTGGCTTCAAAAGAGGAGCCGTACATGTCGGCTGGAGGCCAAAAGCAGCTTCTCATTTTCTGGCATTCTTTTGACCGTCTATGTCAACAGGCTCGCTCGCGCAGATAACCGGAAAGTGTGACATTGACTTGAACTAGAGGAAAAGCTCCAAACATCAAAGCTTTTTAAAAATCGATACACTGCAGTCACGTACATGGACCATTTGTCACAAAAAAATCATTAAATCATTAATTAATTAAGTTGGTCTTTTTTCTATAAAAAAATATTATTTGAAAGATCAAACTTGACGAATTAACGATTTAACGATTTTTTTGTGCTATCTATTTTGGCACGTTTTTGTTTTCATTACTGTGGCTTGCTGGCAATTGCTGGCAAACAGCTAAGCTGTAACCAGAAGCCATTGACAAAGGAAAAATAGAGGCCGAGCCAACTCCAGCGAGCATTGAATGAAAGAAAACAAACCTTTTGCAGACACCCCTGGCGGAACAGAATTGGTCCCCAGTTTTCACGCCCATTTCAGAGTCCCACTCTTTCATCTAGCATTCTGCCACCTCCGGCCCATGGTTCCACCTGCGCCAGCAGCAAAACACGCTCTCGACGATGCAAAGTAACTTCCCTGTCCCCAGTTTGCTGCCTCCAGTTCCCTGCCAGTTCCCTGTCCCAGTTCCCTGCCCCCAGTTCCCTGCCCTGTTTTTTTTGCACGAGTCGAGGTGCAGTGTGGCATTCTTGCTTTGTTGGGGATTCAGGCCATTTGGCTGGTGGCTTTGGGTTCCTGTCTGACCATTTGGTCTTTGGCTGTTTTGGCGATGGTCAATGACCATGGTTTGGTGTTGGCATGAGCATTGGACCTCTGAAGCTTCGCTTGTTGAGCTGTGGGATCGGAGATCCTTGTTCGCGGCACATTGTCATGCAAGGTGCGGCATTGCATGGATATGAGGAAGTTGAAAGGCCAGTGGCGGCCGTTTGATGCTGACGCTGGCATATGAAGATGTGTTTCAATGGTTGCATTGGCCTTTGGGTCACAAAAGGGCAAACTATGAGGTCTTTGAGACCAGAAGGTGAATTCAAAATGTCTTGCAGCTTGGCAAGCCAAGCTGATACGAAAAACTGAATGAACAAGATCGAGAGGATTTTGTTTTGTGGAACGAAGTCAACGGTTGACACCGTTCATGCACGTTTTGAGTTTCCATATGCTACAAGCATGTTTGGAAG
>CAXIVM010002857.1:0-18000 GCA_964035705.1 Porites rus | reverse complement strand
CTATTCTCGGGTCAGATGAAGTAATTGATGGTTACAAGCTGGGATCAGTTTCTTGAACTCCACCGTTTTCCTTTCAACCTCTCCCATGGAGACGCCGTTTCGCCATGCCCGCCGGGTGGAGACGCTCCAACCGAGTGGAAAAGATCCCCAAAAGAAGTGCTCCATGGGTTGAAGCGAGTCGGTCGAATTGTGCATTTAGAATTCTTTCTTCTTTAGAACACGGTCTCAGAAGGTCTCTGAACATGGGTGCCAGTGGCTTTGAGTTGTGTCTTCCTGCTTGCTTGCTTGCTTGCTTGTTTGCTTGTTTGCTTGTTTGCTTGTTTGCTTGCTTGTTTGTTCGTTCTTTTTTTCCAGTTCTCATGGGATGGAATATTGGACATGATGGACATGACGAAGAGGATTTGCATTTGTGGATGTCCAAATGCCCGTGGCCGTTTGATGTTCCACTCAGCGCCCATTCCATGTGGCGCCTTTGCAGAAATTGGATTTGAAGAGTGAGCTAACCCTTTGGGGCAAACGTAGGCATTCAAAACCAGGAAGGAGTTCACGGTTGTAGGATTCACGCCGATCTGGTGGAGTCAGATCCATAGGCCTTGAGGAACTTTGCAACATATGCTTGTTTCGAGGAGGCACCACCTCGCTACGTCCTCCTGAAAACGTGGCCTTCTTCGGAGTCAAGGTTTTGGATCCACCAGAAAGCCACCTCCCGGAGGTGGGGCCACCTTATGATGAACCCACAAGACTTGGGGGGGGCCACATCGCAGTGAGGCGCCTGTGACGGCCTGGATCCTGGCCGCCCGGCCAGATCCAGAGGCACCGGAAGTAACGATGTGGGGGAAGTGACGATGCGAGCCCTTGACCAAGGGCCAGTCTTCAAAAAATTGACTCATGTTGGCCACGCTTGCCTGTGCTGGCGTTTCCTTGTTGAGGACTTGTGGCTAGCAGATTTGATGTCCAAAATTCACAATTGCAGATGATGAAGCGCACCTGTGTCTCAAGGTTGCTATAGTCCCTGGTCCAAGAAGCTTCCATGTTGTTCTCCCCACTTTTTGAGCGGAGAACTTCTGAAGTGACCATCCCTCACATGCTGGAGAAAATCAGGTGACACGCCCGGGAAGTCCCAGGGCAGCCTCACATCGCCCGCGCAATGAAGTTCTTGTCAGCTGGATGGCTCAGTTCTTGGGTCAATCACGCTCCCAGCAAGAACAGTTCAGGCTTGAATTTTCTTGGAATGCTGTAACCTGCCCAATGGACTTCCTTCAACAGGGTATTGGCCGACCAAGACAAACCATGCCGCTGAATGTATCTAAATGTCCACCAGGTGGCGACCTTACATTGCAGAACATGTTGCAGCACACAGGCAACTGAAGCTCTGGAGTTTGGAATAACCGCTCCAGCCTGGTTTGAAGTTTGCGATGTAATGTCGACATGCCAACTTGTATATAATGGATCTACATTGATTTGAAAGGGTTGAAGTTTGATGAGATCAGTCAAGATCTCAACCCTTCTGAGATACAGTTCCTGTGTTAGCAACGGCAATGCTATTTGCCATCTCGGCATAGCTGCATAGCCATCTCGGTGGGGTCGAACGAACCGCGGCCTGTCGGCTGAGGTGGCTTCACTGGAGCCGAAGGTCTGGGCAGCGCTGCCCAGCCAGGACGGAGACTTTGACCCAATGAGAGCATGAAAGGCCTGAAAAAGCACACGTGTTTAGCTCAAGTTTTTTTGGATCCACTCCACTTGGCAGAATGCGTCTCAGCTAGCCTGTGTCTTCCACCTAGATGGTAGAGCAAATTCACATGAAGATAGGTCGGAGCCTTTAACAACGCTTTGAAAAACTTGATCGAGTGATGTTGGCTTGGTAAGCCTGGCTCCAATGCAAGCTGGTTGATTTGCTGCAGCTCTAGATTTGGACCGGACCGGTCTTTTGTCAGGAAGAGACACTCCGGAGCGTGCAACATGTGCGGGCCCAAATGCAGCAGCTCCTGCCCAGCATCGGCATGGTGCGACCCAAACCGACCAACATCGCAGCGATGGCACGAAACGAGAAGTGCAGAAACGCTGGGAGCGCTCCCAAACCGAAACCCAAACCCTCCAACCTTTGGACAGCGCCGTACGTTTCAGCTGCCGCTGGATCAGAAAGCCCGCGGACATGTCTTACATGTGGTTCATGCTGTGCATTCGTTCCCCTCTTTGAGGTCGCATTGCGCTTGCAAGAGTTGATGCCGCCAGAACCTCTGGGAGGGAGCTGTGGAAGGAGCAGTTTCCACGGCTGAGGAGGGAGGCACATGTTCAAATGGAAGGACCATCTGCTTCAAATGGCAAGTCTTGTCGCTCCAATCCGTTCGCATCACAACATGTGGTCATTTGCTTGAGATCCATAGCTGGACTTTTGAATATTCTTTTGCAAGGATACCTACAGTCGCGGTAGCATGCCGAATGCTCTTGAGGTAGGAGCTTTGTTGGACATAGACCTTTGTAAATGAGAAGTGGATCATGTCTTTCTCTGGAAAGTATGCCATCCTTTCTGTGCCCTCTTGCAACCCTGTAACTCGCGCGGTTTGTAACTCCGGCAGCCATTCTGGCTCCGACCACTGGTCATCTTGGACTTGACTGGATGCCTAGATTCCACACCAAAAGCTGGTATGATGCAGGTGGCTCCATGCAAGACACTCCTAAGCCTATGCTTTTGGGTGATGTTTTAGGAGCCAAATCGATCCCCCATGTGAAGGATGGCAGCGACCTAAGCAGACAGACCCATAGGCTGGGCGTTTTGATGGCTCAAATCGGAGAGGGCGAGGATCCCAGAGCCAAGAACTCAACACGAAGAGAGTCTCTTTGAGAGTCTTGCCTCAGCGAAGCCGGGAGATGTTATGGCCAGGCGCCGTGTTTTCATGTGCATCTTGCCTCTTCACAGCGATTGGGGCCTTTGCGATTTGGGGCCTTTGCGACCGTTTGCAATCAAACATGCCATGGTTCAGCCTTCTTCATCTTTTTCTCGAAGCTCGTGTCTAGCCCTGCAGCAAGTTTGGTTCAAAGTGGAGAGACTCAACACATGTCGCCAATCTTCAAGGCTTGCTTGGGGGGTTGGACGGGGTGACCATCCTTCTCAAGCGACATTTCTTCTTTTTGGGGCATGCCGGGTCCCGGTGCCAGACCTTTTCGGGCCATGAAACTTCAGACTCCCGTTACGCGTGCTTGGCAAGTCCGACACACGTCACGGGGTGAGACACCGACGAGGTTGCATCGAAGATAGTTCATTTCCTTCCTCAAACATGAACATGAGCTAGGGCCTAGGGTGACAATTAGTTATATATATATAGTGTCAGGGAGTGGTCAAGTGATCTCAAGATGCATGTTTTGCTCAAAACAACGACAGCACACCAACCACAAACGATAACGTGATGGCACACAATGATCTACTCACCAAATCCCGATGACCTGCAACCACAACCTTATCTCGACCGTCACTCATATCTCGAGGGCCGAACCTATTGGTCCCGGCTTCGTCCAAGCTGCGCCACCTGACACCTCCGCTTGATTTCCTTCTTGGCATTCAGCATTTGTTGCCAAACAAGTGAACCTGGTCACAGCATGTTACAGGCACTTCCTGCGGGTGAGTGTTTTGACTGCGTGCCGGCTGCGT
This sequence comes from Porites rus, assembly GCA_964035705.1. NCBI lineage: Eukaryota > Metazoa > Cnidaria > Anthozoa > Scleractinia > Poritidae > Porites > Porites rus. The sequence continues at coordinate 14,354 of CAXIVM010002857.1, read as the reverse complement.
GCCGGACATCCACGTGTGGGTCCGCCCTGGCTTTGGAAGGTGGCTGTGACCTTGGCCGCCCTGGCCTCGGCGTCCCTCCGTGGTGTGCCCACAAGCAGCTCGGCGACCGTGCGGCCCTCGACGGTGGAGAATTGCCCGGCGAACTTCAAGGTGTGGGGTTTGTGTGAAGGGAGCATCTTGCTTCCTGCCGTGCGGTGCGGGGTGGTACGCACTTCTGATACAATTTCCCAAGATCTGTGCCCAGTGTGGACTTCAAATGAGAGTCCTGAGATGTGGAACATTCAACGACTCTGAGTCTGAGTGCAGGACTGTGGCCCCTGCCGCTGTGTGCCGGAGCACACGTGCGACTTTTGCATAGGCCGGTGATGAATGGGGCAGATGAATGGGGTTACACGTGTAGCACTTTGTGCTGTGTAGCATCAAACGAATCGACGAATCCAACAGCTAGTCACAGCTAGTCTCGTGTTGTTTGCAAGACTGTTCATCCACACTCCAATGTGTTCAAGGAAGACGACGGCAGGGAATGAGCTACTTAAGTTTCCCTCTGCCTTTCGACCTGGCTGTAAGTTCATCTCCGTTTCAGCTTACCCGAAGCATCAGCTGAAATCAATCTCCTCAACAGGAGGACCTGATGTGGACAACAACGAGACTAACGTGGATCCTGACACGGACATTGAGCCCAGGTGGGCTCGTGCAGTTGCAAGGCACATTGCTTTCCGCTGGTCTTTTCCTTTTTTGTCCCAAAGACTCCTGTCAAGTTCTGAAATGAGCTCAATCTTCCAATTGCATAAGCCAGAGGCCTTCCAGCGTGGTCGGCTGCCCCGAGACGCATGTTGACTGTGGGAACTGCCAATGCGTCCCCAGCTCCACGCGCCTGAGCTGGAAATGTCACTCACGGGAGGTGAGCATAGGCGTCAGCAACACAAGGCACTTGAAACTTGCTGGAATTTCTTATTGGTATCCTCAAAGACATCCAAGATTGCAATGTGTCATGGTATGTTGTGGGATGGGCAAGAACCCTTTGGGCGAGCGACTTCTGTTGAGAACGCACCAGGAGCTACTAGACAATCGTTAGAATGTGAGCCTTCTAAGCCCGGATGTGTTCCCAGCTCCATAGCTGGCCTAGCTGGGCCTGGCCTGAGGTGTTCCTGGTGTTCGGACGACCATCCACATCCACCAGTGAATCCGCCTGGTTCGGGCACGGGCAATTCCTCGGTGCCCTTGTGTCCCAAGTCTCTTGGACTGAAGATGGCAGGAATGGATTTGATGGTCGGATGATGTCGGGGTTTCGTCTTTCATCTTGCAAGACGAAAAACTGTGCAAAGCGAGAAAATGGACTTGCAGAGGTTTTGGTATGAGAATTGCAAGACGAGAAACACATGAATTCATGATACGACGGTGCCTTACAACATGAGACAAAGAAAAGAAGGCGAACGGTTTTTGCGGAATGCGCGACAGAATACCCTTCAGAGCTGCTCAGGCGAACTGCCATTGGCCATGAATTGAAGTCAACAAATGCTAGCTAGTGTCCGGGGGATGCCACTGTAACTTCAGTCCTACATTCGATGATGGATTCTCTTCAGCCTCAAGATTTCCAAGACTTGACATGCCATCAACCCTGAGGAACTTCAAAGACTGTGGCTCTTGCCTTTGCGTTCCAGAGGCCATGTGTCTGGACTCAAGAGCTTCTGAAATGGACGGATGCAATGACCTGAATTTTGGACATTTTGGACTACCCCTCAAGACTAGGTGCATGCCAGAAATTGCCAGAAGGTTTTTGAGCCTTTTGTGACTGTGGGCCGGCACACTCAGCCGTTTGGCCAACTTTGAGCTTTTTGTTGATTTGGCAGCCTAGCAGAAAAGCCTGACTACCGTCTACCCGAGTGTTGGGAACCCACTCCATTCAATGAAATGCTCGAGGCTGTTTGCTCCAGTTGTGGAGAGCATCCCGTCCAGCCTTTGCCCAACCCACTGCCGTGCCTTGCCCAAAGTTGAATTCTGATGGCGTTATAGCACGTATTGCGGTGCGAGTGCAGGAATCAGAATTTGACATTTAAAGCTTTGAGATTGAGGAATAGGTTGGCTTAGACTGGCTCAGGCGCCCCTCTGAAGCCTCAGTCGGGGAAGTTCAGCACCAAGGAATGTCTCCATGCGCCCCTCGGAGGTTCCTGGATGCCCGGAGACGAACAAGGACTGTGGCCAATGCAGCTGCGCCTCCTGGCAGAAGTTGCTGCGGGGTTTGGGGCACATGTCTGAGGTCAGTACAAGAACTGATTACACTCTGGCAGTAGCACTTCTGGTTCTCAAGAAAGCCTTCTAGATCCTTGACGCATTGAAGAGGTCGACTCTTTTGTCGAAACCACGGTTTGGCTGGTGCGAGGTGCCGGAAAGTAGCTGCAATTGGTGCCCAGGACAGCCTCTCAGAGTGGGAGTAAAGGAGGAACGGGGGTTTTGGTCCGTGTCGTATGAACTTAGTTAGATGGACTTGGCAGCCTTCCAGAAAAGGGAAGCTGGGAGGTACTCATTGAAGCACTTTGACAGACTGGATGGCCAGGAGCAGCCGCGGTGGCGACCACTCCCGGGACCGAGCCAGTGACCACTAGCCCTGTGCAGGCGTTCTTTGGTCACGTTGCGAGACAGATAGTGGTGTAAGTGTAAGGACAAAATATTGTGATCGAACGAAGCTCTACGAAATCGGCATGAACTGCTTGAATGTGCACCACTTGGGACTTCACAGCACTTCGGTCAGTTCTCCCGTCAGTTCGTGCGCAGGTGACTACGCCAGAGCCCATGCCGAGCACCACCACTTCGAGCTATGACGGTTTGACGTCGCCGGGCATCATCTCCAGACCATCGAGAGTGCCGTACTGCCCAGCAGCCTACAGAGATTGCGGCACCTGCTTCTGCGTGCCGGAATCCACTTGCATTTTGTGCCCAGGAGCTTGGCAAAATCCCACACATGGAGGACACATCGTGTCAAGGCCATCAGAGGTTCCATACTGCCCTGCCAGCTTTGTAGACTGCGGAACCTGCCTTTGTGTGCCGGAATCTTCTTGTGGCAACTGCCCAGGGGCTTGGCAAGAAGGTCCGCCGGGACAAGTGGTGTCTACCTCACCGAGACCAACTCCAGAAATTGTAGCTCGACCATCAGTGGTGCCATTTTGCCCAGCCGGATTCGTTGATTGCGGCACATGCCTTTGTGTGGCAAGGGCCACTTGTCAGTGGTGTCCCTTTGCTGCCAATCCTCCAGCACGGCCAGCTTTGCCCGCTCCCACCACAGGCATTGTGAACAGCCGGCCATCCACCATCATCGGTTGCCCAGCAGCCTACAGAGATTGCGGCACTTGCTTTTGTGTGCCAGAAAGCTCCTGCCAGTGGTGTCCTGGTGCTATCACTCGGCCCTCACTCCCAGCACCATCCCCAACCCCATCCCCAACCCCATCCCCTCCAACTACATCCCCAATCAGCAGCCGTCCATCCACAGTGATTGGCTGTCCCGCCAGTTACAAAGACTGCGGCAATTGCAAATGCGTTCCTGAGAACACCTGCCAATACTGTGGAAGCTCTCCCTCTCCACCCCCATCCCAACCAAGCAACATCCGACCATCCGCAGTGATTGGTTGCCCCTTTGTCTACAAGGATTGTGGCACTTGCCTTTGTGTCCCGGAACCCACTTGCCAATACTGCCCCGGTGCATACAGCCGCCCCAGCAGTCCTTCCCCAGGAAGCCACATTCGACCGTCCACTATCATTGGCTGCCCCCTGGGATACAAGGATTGTGGCTTTTGCCGCTGTGTGCCTGAGCCCACTTGTCAGTATTGTCCTGGACGTCGTTTGAGCAACAGCACCGAAGATTTTGAAGGCCCGACATAGCGGTTGACCCGGAAATTGTCAGTGAACTGATGGGTCAAGGGTGACAGTAGCGAAGTGTTTTTCTTGCTGAATCATGAGCTATCGTTCACCTGGCGAGGGCTCTTGTCGGTGTACTTTTGGCACGGGCTTTTGCTTTCCTTTCTGCAGATCTGTTCTTTTGTTGGTCATCGACTGTGACTAGATGAGGATCCAAAATCATCCACATCTGTTCATGCAGCTTGAAGACATCCGCTTGAGCGCCAGGTGTGATTTAGAGACTCTGAGTAGAACTGAACTTTTGCGCCGATGTAAAGATTGGGTTCGCGGCTTTGCATAGAGACTTATACGGGGAACTCCAAACACAGGATATGTGGAGTGCCCAGTGTGCAACTCACACGAGTTGACCTTACGGACCGTAGATGTTTCCATGAGGTCATTTATTGATCTTGATTTGCATTTGTACAGAATCTGTTCCAGCTGCGGAAGTTACAGATCCGGAGAGGAACGGGCTCAGAAGCTGAGGATATGTGGCCTAGTTTGTTGCATTGCTTGATTGAAAGAGCTCGCCGGATAAACTGAGGCTGGAGCCTAATTTGACTATTAACACTGTGCGCAAGTCACAAATCGGCCAGAAGAAAGTCAGGGTTGCATTTGCAATGGATATACGCGCACTCGATTTTTGACCGGCATACTTTTGTCACTACTTGTTTGATCCACGGAATCCGATCAAGTCTTGGATACTCGCCACTGCTCACTGCTGTCGCCTCTTGCGACACAAGTGGTTGAGTCTCTGTGACGTCGTCGATCGTGCAGGCCTCTCCTCTCGGACCTTCAGAAGGTCATCCTTCGACCGACGGAGACCCGGGTGAGGCGGTGGAGTGGCTGCACTGGGTGAGGCGGTTTCAATGTAGACACTTCTTAAGCAACTACTAAGCTTGAGTAACTACTAGCGATGGCCTCCAACCTAATAGAGATGGCCTCCAACCTACAATCGCTTCATTATATATAATCACCCTCCACATTTGCATTGAAACACCTCTTCTGCCTCGGGGGGTTATTAACTCAGAGTCTGCATTATCATAGATTTGGACCATTTTGGACCTCTAGTATCTTGCCCCAAGGACCCAAAGCAACAGCTGCCCTCCTGATCTCAATGTCAATTTCCCTCTGCATACATAAAGACCTGCTGTACGGCTTGGCCGTTGAACTGCTCCACGGGCTTGGCCAGGAAAACTGCTGGCTTGATTTCACAGATGTTTGTTTTGATAGGTTTCAGAGTTGAGAGTGGGTCTGAGCTGGTTTGCATGCAGAGAGGTGTGAAACGGTTTTCGACAAAGGAGGAAGACACCAGCAAAACTTATGACACACTTGTCAAATGCTGAGACGAATCCTTTTAGATCAAGCTCCAGCTTTTGAGCCAGTGGAGCGGCTTTTTCATCGCAATGAAGCCAAGCCTAGAGGTAAGTGAGGAGGGTCTTTCCTCGGTGAATTCGTTGCCCTGTTGCAGTAGCTTGGTCGGATTGTCCAGATTTGCCCTGCAGGCAGCGGGATGGTCAGGTGCTGCTAGAGCGCCGCTCAGCGGAAGGGCTGCTCGCTCAAGAGGTGCTCCTTGGAACTGAGTGTCGGTAGAACGGGGCGCAGACTTCAAGGTTTTGGTCATTTTGGTGGGTGAGAAGGGAGGAGTAGACACAGAGACACATGAACACGTCTTACAAACTCTTGAAGCTCCAATCCTCAGCGACAAGGCCCGAAAAGAAGCTGCAAACAAGTCGATCTCCAAAGCCAAACCTCCTGTGAACTCACCAAGACGGAGGTGTTCGTGGTTACCGTGCTATGGCTGCCATGAGGGTCCCTCTGTAGGTGGTGGGCATGGAGGAGCCGCCGCAGTTCCTGGAAGACCAGGCGACCGGACTCGCAGTGAGGTCAGAAAAGCTCTGGAGGTCTTCACCAAAGAAAAAAGGAATCCATCCGTACCTGTACCCCATGAGGCAATCTGTTTGTACCCTTCTCAGGACTCGACTTTAACCAATCCCAAACAGACTAGTTCATATACTGTCGATCTGTTGGGAGGACAATTTGCCACATACAAGTAGTAACAAGAAGCTACTAGGAACAAGTGCATTGCTACTAGTAACAAGTGCCTTACTAGTAGTAACAAGAAGCTAGTAGTAACAAGCCGCTTTCAACCTGCTGACTTTTGAGAGGAGTGAAATGAGGGCGAGAAGGGATGGGGAGATTCTCGGTGCAGCCTTACAGGGCTCCGAACCGCGCGGACCCGCGCGGACCCGGTGAGGGGAGTGTTTGGGGAGGACTCCAACCGATTTCAGGGGGCTTATGAGGAGGGGTTTGTCGTTCGTGAATGCCGAGTCAATACTCTTCAATCACCCAATTGTTTCGTCCAGTTTTGACGTCTCTGAGAATGGAAGAGCTGGAGCAAAGGGAGTCTTGGTCGATGGCCATGTGGTGGTGGCCACTTTTGATGGGGTGTATGGGTGTGGGGTCAGCTTTGTTGTGACTCCTTCTTCACCGAGTGGCAGGGATTTTCGGCCTTCAAAGCCATGGTGCTGTTGGCGGTCTTGCTTGCCGAGCTCTGTCCTTGTGGCCACCCTCAAACAAGAATAGAGGGTTTGCTACAAAGAAAACCAGTTTTTTGTTGTAGATGGTTTGTAGCAATGGCCCATCATGGCCCTCACGACTGGCCGACCGACGACAGAAGACCTCTCGAGGCCAAGGGACTCTCACGTCTCACGCCCAAGATCTTTGAGCCCAGCAGCTCTCGCTGGTTGGCCCAGCAGGTGGATGCAATGTTGAAAGAAAGGTCCTTTTTTTGTGTTTGGGGTGTAGATGTGTGGAACATCTCTGAGAAAAACACCAGCCTCTTGGAGAGTTGGATCATTGCTTATGTTGCAAAGTTGGAAGGAGTGTGTGTGATTGTGTCAAGCGAGACCTTGAGCATTCCACAAGTGTATAGGGTCAGCTGTTGATCCATTCGGTAGACGAAACAGGCTCCTCACGTTTCTCGTCAGTTTTGTCCTGCACAAGTGGCTGAACATCTCGAGGATAGTATCTTCAAAGCGCTCTACTCTTTCTTGGCCACTAGTCGCGCTCATCTTGTGTGATAGTGTGATGGCAATTTTCCTGTAAGTGCAATCGCAAAGTTTTAACATGTGCACAGAGTTTTACGGGAAGACCTCTTGTTTTTTCAAGTTCGCCGGGACCAGAATCCAAGACATCCTTTCGTCGCAGCTGACTTTTGTGGAGTCACTTTTGGGGCAGGTAGATGCGAGTGCGGCCGCTGAGCTGAACACGGCCACGCAAACGCTGCGTGTGGTGAGCTACAATGTGTGGTTTAGCCGCTCAGCTTGAGTAGCATAGACCGAACCTTACAGGGAAATAGCAGACCCCTCCTTCCTGACCCGGAACGGTACGACACGTCAGTGCTTGCTATTGGTTGGAATTCCATCATTGGTTGGACGAGGCGGAGTTGTTGGAGTATTTTCTAACAATTTCAAACCAGACACTTTCTACAGTGAGCTTGAAGAGATCCACCTCCACGGTGTGTTCAGTTGGAGGCTTCGTCCTAGCCACTTTCGTTTCACCACTGCGAGGTGAGTTCCGCCAGGAGATCCGCGCGGGACTTAGAGGATGCCAGTGACACGCGACTGGAGGGGAGCCGTCAGTGACTTACGAGTCGGAAACGGGAGGGTCGCCGAAAGGACTCACGAGTCGAAGACAGCAGATAAAGGAGCTATTTTTTGCGTGGAGAAAAACAACAGCTGAAAGATTCCTGATAGGAAGTTGTAAGCAAATTAAGCCAACTGACCATATTGACCACACAAGTTTGAAGATTTATGTCTCGACAAACTACTAAATCGCATCCAGTGTTTTTGCCCCGAACATCGCAGGTGCCAGAGATTTTGAGAAGTTGTTGACCAGACTTCCTCGACGGTGCTGTAGTCTGCACAAGCGATCGATTTGTTTTGCAGGGGCAAAGGCGCTCTTTGCGATACTGGATGATGAGGATGCAGACGTCGTATGCTTGCAGGAGGTGAGGGTGTTGCAAGTTGGTTTGCTTCAGTTGAGCATGAGGCGTGCTGTGCTTCCATGAATGACTAAAATGCACGCACTCTCTGTTTGCACAAAACAAAGTGCGACATTTTGAACTAGAGCCCAGCCCGGTGTGCAGTTCTAGACTCCAGCCCGGCCGCCCGGCCCAGCCCCGAGAATGCGTATCTGGACTCCATGACAGGTGACTCCAACCTTCCTCGCGTGGTTGCGAGAGGAGCTATTGAAGCTGATTCAAAGCGTTGGATTTCCAGATTTCTCGATTTCCTTTCTTTGCAATTTGTGAGATGCCAGTGTCTTTCTGGTTTGGATGACAGCAGGGTGTTTCTCGCTGGAAGACGGGAGATCACCTATCAAGACCCATGACCGGCTCCACGTCAAAAACCATCCATGTTCGACACTCCGTCGTCCACGTGTGCAGCCACACCAAGACAATCGACAGGAACACTTTGTCCAAGAGCGCTACAGCCTCTCAGACACTGTGGGCACCACCCTGCAAGGTGGGACGCCCCTGGGCTCCTTCAACAATCCAGATGAAGCCTGGTCCTTTTTCTGCTTGGAACTACGGAGGTTATGGAGGTTGGTTCGTTCTTGACTCGTTGCAAACAAGTTCTTGTTTGTTTCTTTTTTCCCCTTTCAAGTCTGCCTTCGATCTGCCCTTTTTTGGAAAAGTTACGACTCTCCTTGCGAACCTGCTCCGATTCACAAATTTCAGGTGCGCAGCTGGCCTATGGGGTCGTCCTGCTGCTGAAGCGCACGCTGCACGCCACGGCCATGGAGCTCTGGCGCTTGCCCACGCGGATGGGACGGCGCCTTGCCGAGCCTCGGTGGTCGGGAGGGGTTGAAGGCAGTCCATAGGCCTAAGGCAGAGGACGGGGGCTTTGGAAGCGAAGCTACGGGAGCTTATGGCTAATAGATGGTATTTTATGTATTTTTATGGTATTTTTGAGGTCTTCGGACTCTTCCAGTTTGTGTGAGCGAGCTCAGGTCCTTGCTCTTGGCCAAGCTGCCCATGGAGGAGTTGGAGCTTTGGGTGGCCACTGTGCCACTTGGTTGGTAAAGAGGCGTGTTTGGCAAAATGAACACGGACTACCACTTGCTCTTGTAAGGATCTCCTTGTCACACGGGACACAAACCCCTGCAGCACGGTTAGCTCTCTGTTCGCTCTTTTTGATACGCTCTCTGTCTGGAAGTCCAGCACCGTCTCGGGGTCAAACCCGTGCTGATCCGAGTTTCACGGTGTGAGGCATTTGGAATCCGACTCCCAGGACCTTCGCCGAGAGCAGCTCAGGCGAGGAGGGGCGAGCCCCGGCTCCGATGCCTCGGTCCGGACAGAGGCGCAGCTTTGCACGTCGTTTGGAATTCAAAGTAAAGGGTTCCTTCAAATTCACCGGCTGGGCATGCCAAAGAGAAGGGATTCACACGCTATTTTAGGGGAAAACAATGAACTTTGCTTCGAATCTCTTCCCTGGCACAACTGAGCCCTGGTCCAGGTGCATCGTTGAAGTCCTGGACGGAGCAAGCCATGTGATCTTGGCTGGAGATATGACACTCAGCTGTGATCAGACCTGGACAACTGGCAGTCTATGGCATTCTGTCACAGAATGCGTGTGCCAACGGTCTTCTCATTCACTTTCTTTGACTGCTCTTTCACATCGATTTTTTTTCTCCGTTCTGAGCCTACTTTCAGCAGGCAACGACGGATCAGAGACACCCCACGACGGATCAGGAACTTCGGGGACTTCGCCGTGGAGGAGGTGGAGCTGCGACAGGTGGAGCGAATCGCAGAGTTGGACGAAGAGAGGGGTGAGTTTGGGGAGGGAAACTCATGGGATCACCAGGAGCGACCTACTCGTATATAGCCTCCGTTCGATCGGGTCTCGCTCCGTCTCCGTTCGCGATGCCCTTCGTTAGATCTTCGGTTACGTCCTCTTGTTCCTAGTAGTAAGGCCAGGAGCTACGTTCGTAGCGTCCTTGCTCATGGGGTCTTGCATTCTTGAAACTCAAGGGTGTGAACTTGACAGCACGAGTCAACCAACAAATAGCCTACGCAGTGTCCCGCTTATACACAGAGGCAGTAAACTTGAAACGGTCAGAAGAAGATGACGTCGACATGTTATGAAGAGGTTTTCGCAGAAATAGCCGAGCACATATCATTCACTTCACAATGCTCAGCCAGTTTGTCAAGGAGTCTGCTGGACAGAAAAAAAGACACAACCAAACTCCAGGGGATGAGGCACCGTTTGCGTGGACCACTGCTGGACCTGCCCAGTCCCTACCGCTTCTTCCCCCAGTCCCTACCTGGCTAGGCTGGTTACCACGACTGCACCGCACAGTCTGGACGTGCCTCGGTCTGAGACGACCCCGGTGGTCGGAGTGTCCCGACGTCGGTGGTCGGAGCGGTGACCTGAAGCGACTTCGGATGAGATGGAGCGAAGGATGATTGGAGGTAGTATGAGAATGTATGCTGGAGGTAGTGAGAGGGATCGGGTTTTCTCACTGTTTCTCATGCTGGATGGGTGCACAGGTGGGAACAGGTTCGTGCACAGCTCTGCATGGCCGAAATGCCTCAAAGTTATCCCAAAAGGTGAGTCACCATCATTGCCCATGCAGTTCTGCTAATACTTTGGAGTTAAACCACAACCCATCTGACCAGAACAAGCACTGCAATGCCCTGCGGCGTGATGTCGCCACCTGAAATTCTTGGGTCGCGGCCCAGTGATGCCACGCTCTCGGTAAAGTGATGCCCTACCTCCAACCCGTAGCTGCGGTCCTCTCCGCAGCCCCGCGGGCACGGGCACCGACGACGGCCCCAGATACCATGCCACGCTCTGACTTCGGGCACCGCGCCGAGCGGCTGGATCGGATCTATAGCAAGGAGGTCACAGGCAGTCGGGTCATCGCATTGCGGGATCGGTCCAGGTCGTTGGAAGGTTTTAGAGACAAAAGCTTTTTTGGGTTTTGAGGTTCACTTCTTTTTTGATGTTCACCCTATTTTTTGCTTTTGGATCTTTGGGTCAATTCACCCAGACACCACAGAGTTTGTGCATGTTTCCACTGTCCTGCAGGGGGGTCACGAGTCGTCTGCTTTGTGGACTTAATCCGAGTGGGATGCGACAAGGCATGAAATGCGGAGATTTTTGGTATGTAATCTCGAGCTTGTCAAACATGTTTTCTGTTGTAATGCAATGGTGATGAATTCAATGATCGTACTGTTGTAGTTTTGCTCGCGGGGTAACAACAGCGCGAGTAGTTGTGCACTTTTTTGGCAAGTCCACACATATTCGTTTCCATGTGGCAACATTCCTCATCAAAGTTGGCACCTACTCATTTGCACTGTAAAATGCCGGATGTTGTGCCATATCAAAAAAACTATCAGTATCCCCTTGGGCTTTGTTGCATCCTTCTCGATTTCTGCTCATTTTGACCGCAATTCCATGTCGTTTCAGCAAACGGTTGCTTCGGAATTTGTGTGACTGTGCTCATAACGCTCAATATGAGCAACCGACGCATCGCTTCGTGCCTCACAAAATCCGACACATTGCTGCGCATCTTACGCACATCCAACACCATGCTTTACAGGTAAGTCAAGAGTGCGTGCGTGTAAGACTGTGTAAGATGCACACGTCTTCCTGAGACGTAAGACCTCAGTTGTTCAAGTGCTTGCCACGATATTGTTGGAGGTGGGACCGCACCAGTCAAGATTTGTTGTGGCAACACTGATGGACCAGGCACGATGACAAATGTGGATCAGACCTCCCCATGTTTGTAGGTCAGACCTCCAAGCTGTGGATCAGATCCATCGGCCGATCCCCAGGCGCTGCGACTCGCTTCGTGCCCTCGAAGCCTGAGCTGTTGGGTACGGAAGCCTGCGACCTTCCTTCGCCGCATGGCACTCGAGTCCGCAGCGGCTTGTCCAGAGGAGGGGATGCCACAAGCTGTGGAGAAGGTGCAGTGTAAGTGTAACAGACAAGTCAGACAAGTCAGACAAGTGCATATTTTTTGGGGACTTTTGGCTTGGTAGATCTCAAAATTGGAGGAGTCTCCAACTGGGATTTATCTACGGCACATTTCTTTTTCCGTAGTGCTCTTTGTTGCCAATATTGAATATTGTCAATATGTATAATTGTGTATATGAATCATATTATGATAATGCTGCTTTTGGCAATGCCACTCATCAGGCACTTGATAGGGGTGCTTGTGCGAATGTGAACCAAGCCTGCATCAAGTGCTTCCTAGAAACTGCTCAACGCAACCGCTCCATCGATCCAACCCAAGAAATTATTTTGGGTGTTGCGCAGGATTCCATGCTGAAGATAGTGATGACACCGATCCGGAGATGCCGCCTTTCTGCATGGAAGAGCAGCCAGTTGACACAAAATACGATAGAAGCAAAATAGAAACTGGTAGAAGACCCCCCGGTCGACGTCCTCATGATCTGCTTGTTCTTGAACTGTCGCGTCGTTTTCGGTCAAAACCATCTCTAGGCGCCATCAGGGGCTGCATGTGGCTCGCACACCAGCGTTGTGGCTTTCTGGCTGATCCAAGGCCGTCGTTGATCCCCGTGGAGTTTGGGGAGATCCCCCAGCCCTTGAGTCTTTGCCCTTCAGAGCCTTGGCAGGATGAAGTGGAGTTCAGAGCGGGGTTGGGGAACGGAGTAGATCGATGGAAACGCGGAACGGCAACTTGGAGATTCTTGAAGCCCCTGACATGGTTCTGGAGCGTCGTTTTGAGGGACTGTGGGGGTTAGGTCCTTTCTGGGCCTAAAGAATCTTAACAATCGGACCGAATCGGACCATCCAGTCATCAACCCTGCATTTTCCTTGATTTGGCGGACGGACGCGCCCTCACATCCCTCGCCTTGACCGACCGAAGGCCCCAACTGTGGGGGCCCCCAACTGTGGGGGCCCCTTGACATCCCCGAGGATCACTACGGAATCATGTGCGACCTGGAGTTGGTGAAACGGAAGGCTCGCAGATGCTCCCTCCGTCGGTCTTGGACGGAAAGCGGTCGTACCCAGGCGGGAGGCTCCCCAGGTCCTGTGGTCCTGTGCCCTTCAGGGTCCGTTTGGGTGTTAGCATGTACTTCAAGATGTGGTGGATGGTCCGGTCTGAAGTTGGGATCAGGAGATTCGTTCTTCCCCAACCTGTTGGGGTTCTCAATGCTTTTAAGTGTGCCTCAGTCTGGGCTAGTGCTTCCGCCTTCTGGCAACTCCTTGGTAGCAGTTCTTTACATTTATATATATATATATATAATATATAAATATATCTCTAAGTTTGGGCTAGTGTGTCCGCCTTTGACAACTCCTGAGGGCCATTCTTTACATGTGTCTCACAGTCTGGCCTGTGTGCCTGCTTTCTGGCAAGTGCTTGAAGCAAACGTGACATTGTTCTCCCAGTGTCCGCCTTCTGGCAAATACTCAATAGCTATTCTTTTGTTTGGGGTCTACGGTGGTGTACTTTGTTCTTTAAATAGTGAGTAGCTTCTATGGTGGAATCGCTTCTACGCCTTGATGGTGGATTGGATCAGCCTGTCAATGATTGCATCGTAGGGTTCTCAAACGAATGGCACCAGGGAGACTATCAGAAAAGCTTCATTGGGCTTTGCACAGCGTGGAGGGCTGCTGTTTTTGGTCAATTCAACTCTTCGGCACAGGCGATGCAACGAAGCCTGCAACCGCTAAATGGGCAAAAAGAGCGCTCCCAAACATGAAACAACCCAAGCCTTGCACAGCCTTGGGGATCAAACTCAACCCAGCCATTTTTTTTTACAGGCCACCTTTCTTGAGGCTCTTGGAAGATTTGGATTTACATGGAGCTGGAAATAGGATTTGCGTGCATAGGCCTTTGCGATTTTGGGCAGAAAACAATGCAATGTATACCTATATTGACCTCAATCAACAGCATGACAAACTCCACCTAGGCCCAAGGTTGAGGAGGGTGACGCTCTTTCGCTATGAGGCTCGGAGAACTCCCCAAAAATCGAATGGCTCGGGTTGAGTGCAGGGTTTTGCGAGAACAGATGATTTGATCCTTTAACTATCCAATTCACCTGTTCTAGGCCGCCAGTTCCATCACTTCCATCAGTTCTATCCTGTCCTGAACATTTCTCTTGTTCTGAATTGCTGCCAAGTGAGCCGACAACAACCTGATGTAGCATAATTTTACCGATCTCTGGAGAATGTGCTTTGTGTGTCGAGTGTCTGAGGGTATACTCAGACAATCCACTTGCTACAATAAATGACAGCTAACCATTCGCATGGCTTTTAGGTGCAAAGCTTTTAGCGTGGAGGGCTCTACTTCAGGCGAAGTTGTAGCTTTAGGGCTCTGCCCCTGACTGGTGGAGGGTTTGCTATCACACATAAAGGCATAAACCGCTTGGAGTTTCCCCATCAAGGTAGGGCTGGTAGGGTCACTGTTGATGATGCTTTCTAAAG
>CAXIVM010002856.1:0-27000 GCA_964035705.1 Porites rus | reverse complement strand
TGAGCTACCACCAACTTTGCTGTTGAATGTCCGCGGGGTCAGACCACTTGTGCTGGATTGGCTCAAGAAGAATGGTGAAGATCTCAAGGAGTGGCAGTTGCGAATGGTTTCTTGGGGCAGGGACCTTTGTGATGATCACTGGGTACAGCAAACCAAAGGCCTACAGATCTTACTTTGTCAAGATTGGACGCAGTGGGACGATTCTTCCATGGTGAAGGCTGTGAAGCGACTAGCATCGCGACTGCCAAAGAGATCCAGAGACTGCGAATTTATAGAGTGGCGCATGTGTGCAGCACTGGCGTATTTGTGCCAAGCCATGACTGTTGTAGGTGATGTGCCGGCAGCGACCATTGGACAGGTGTTGGAGAATTCAACAACTGTTTCCCCTTCAGCGTTGGAGAGATCATTGTTCGATGCGTTTTTGCTAAAGTGCCGCTCCCCGGTTTCCAAGAAAGCCAGAGATGCCTTTGAAACTCAGGACGCTGGGACTGCATTTCAAGATGAATCGAAGCCAGTCAAGTGCAAAAACTCCTTGTCGTATGGCAGACTATGGTGAGCAAACTTGTAGCGCCAGTCAAACACGAGAGCATTTCGCCAACTCAATCCAGGCTCTCATGATCCCCATGTTTTACAGTTCACAGTTCACAGATTAATTAAGAGTAGACCCTGGACATGCAAATTGTTTGGGGCCATGCATGATATATTTGGCGATGCCTTTTTCCCCACCGTGGACGCTTACGTTTCTTGGTCGAACGGTCGAAGGGTCGGCGTAAGCTGGTACGTGCAGGAGTTGAGCCTGGAGGACGAGAAGGTAAGCATTGTGCAGATGCTGCTCGGACCAATAATACGACCATGACTTGCTTCGTGTTGCAACAGGCAAGAACCCTTTATAGCTGGGACAGAGACGGGCTCTTCAGAGTATAGCACAAACCTACCATGAAGACACCACGATGGGGATGGAAATGCTTGCTCAATTGATAATTTGACTTGCCACCCAGCACAAAAAGATTTCCACCAGGTGGTCCTAGCAGTTCTTCTTTAGGAAAATCTCATCACTCAGGCGGGTGTGGACCCACTGAAGAAGCACATCTCCCCAATTGTCTATATCAGTCTTAGGCCTATGTAGGAGCATGATGCCCCCCGTTTTGGGGCTCGTCACGGTTCGCTTGTTCCCGACGATGTGAGGTCCAAGATCCGCGAGCTGGAGCAACCTCAGCACCAGGCGATCAAACAGAAAGGAATCAGTGATGCCCCAGGATCCTTGGAGCAGTTGATGCCAAAGTTGTTTGGTTCCCAGTTCCTTGGTGCATGACACCCATGTAGAATTTCGCACAGCCTCATGTAAGGTCGAGCACCCTACCCACCCTAGAATTCCACGCTTTCAAACTCGCTTTAGGACCTTGGCTTGTTGGAACCCGGTCCGGTCTCTTTCAAACCCAAGTCCATCAAAACCCCCCTTGTAACCCAAGAGAAGCCGGAAGGAGTCAACACAAATTATGGGTGCAATTTATGTTGTATTCCATCATGGAACTCAAGTATTATGACGATAAACAAAAAAGAAAGCACTAATCTGATGTAGTAGCCCAAAGTAGCAGAGACCAAGGCTAAGCGACCTAATCATAGTTAGAACCGGCAAGCTTACAACTTAGCTGAATGCTAGGGTAGGGGGTTGAGTCGAACAACTGAACAACCCTAGCAAAAGTTCCCAGCAATTGCACATCACAGACGGCACTTTGTAAGACTATATAGATGATGTTTCCAGTGGAGTTTCCAGGGGCCTGAGGCATAGAGATATAAGCGAGGGAAAAATGCAGTTTGTTCACATTGAGAGGGAAACAGGCCGTGCACATTGAATTGCGATGTACTACTCTTTCAGCGAAGCTTTTGAGGCCCAATTATTAGTCCCTCATCCCGTGACCTGGAAGATCGTCGCTGTGGACCTCATTTGGAAGAACGTGCTGGAGGTGATTCTTGTCCAAGCCTTGCTTTGACCGGTCCCGGTTCTGCAGCACTAAAGACTGGCATGGGAGACATGCACACAGGACATAGTGACACAGTGCGCGCGCAACAGTATTTTACAATGCACTTACTGTAAATATTCACTATATATAATATATCCGTTCTTATTTGTCGCTTGTGGAGTTAGAGAAAGGAAAACTCATGACTGAGCTGTCCGTACCCAAGAGTGGCAGGTGCTGGATGGGAGCAGATCACAAGGTACATGCCTGCAAAGAAAGTACAGGAACCTCGCATGGCTGATTTCAGACGATTTGCTCAGCTGCAAGAAATGCTCAGAGTCCGGGCCTTGGTTGCTTTGCTTCTACACTGCTGTGCAGTTGAACGCTCGCCATATGAAACGTATGAAAGAGGCTGACACATATATGCACCATGGGTCCTACATGACTGGATACTGTCAGGTGCGTAGAATATCGTAGAATATTCTCAAAGCTAATTCACACCACAGGTCGGGGGTGTGGTGGTCGGAGGGCGCCTCCGGCATCTCAGAGCCACCAAGGTCAGTTGCACCTGCGTGAGGGAATTCACCCGGCGCCGATTTGATGCCTTGGCCAAAGAGGCCCCAGACTTGGCTGACGACTGCAAGGAACTTAAGGAACTCCAGGCTTCCAACAGTTTGTTGGACCTGGGCCGCCATGTCCATGGCATTGAATCATTGGTCCAAAGAATTGAGACCAAAGAGAAGCTGAGAATTATTTTCATTGGGCCTTTGAAGGCAGGGAAAAGCTCCCTCATCAACCTGCTCCTTTCCTCCTCCTTGCCCAACTTTGAGATGCTGCTTCCGGTGGATAACAAGGCTGCTACCAACTGCATTTGGAAGGTCGAGTCGAGCCCGGAACGACGTGGGTGTGTATTTTGGAATGACGTACTGCAGAAAGAGTGGCTTTTGGACGACCTACACCCAGAAGTGCTACGGACTGACATGGCTCACTTCTTGGAGGAGAAGTTTGCAAGGGAGGCCAATCCTTCGGGACATGGAGAGATTTGCATCCAAGTTCCCTTGGACGTATTCAACCCATTTGGTTGCCATTACAGCCTGGTCGACACTCCTGGGTTTACTGAAAGCGAGGAATATCGAAGACTTGTGCAGAGGTTTCTGCAAGACCATTCGCACATTGCGTGCATGGTGTGCCCTTTGACTGAAGGTACAGCGGTGCCAGAACGCACACAAAAGATGCTGGAACTCAACTCCTACAGCAAGACCTTCTGGGTTCTCACACGCTATGATTTGGCAATGACCTTGAAGCCCGGAAAGAAATTCAAGGGCATGACCAAACGGCAAGCAGCCGATGGTTTGGTGAGCCAGTTCCGGCGCGAGATTGGGAGCTCCTTGGCGCGCGTCTTTGTGCATGCTGGTGGGCTACTCCAAGATCCAGATGACGAGGCCAATGAAGTTCTCCAAAAGCATTTGCCCTTGGATGAGGCCCAGAGCTGGCTTAGAGACATCCAAAACTACGTGAAGGACGGATTTGCTGATCAATGAGCAGCACGTGATCATGTTGGTATTTAATGTCCACGACAAGCTAGGGGTGCTTCAGGCAAAATATAGCACACGGTCCATGATGTTGGAACAAACTGAGGAATTGCAAACAACCAGCAGAGCAGCAGGGCACATGCGCAGCTACGTGGGATGAAAAAAACCATTCACCTTGACATTCTGGCCCCACCGTGTGTAACAAGCATGAGATCTCCCCCAAGGCCCTAAGGCCTTCCAAAGTTAACCGGCTAGCCGCCAATTAAGCCATTTTGCGGAGCACCTTCTTTCAACCATTTGGGATGGCCAGGCATTCAGGGAATCAGATCTTAAGCAGTTCCCTTTCCAACCTTCATGCTTCAGTGTGGGATCTTTCAGTGTTTTGGCGAGGAAATCTTCATGCTTCAACAGCAAGAGCAAATGGTGCTCGGCAGCCAGTCGCGGACCGCCATGCACCGAATGGCAGAGCTCACGGACGAGTACCGGAAGCGGTTGAACTCCTCCCAAGGAGCGGACAAACGGAAGAAACCACGGAGAGGAGGTGGTTGAACAAGCCCGGGCCCTAACTTTCAAAGTCCAAGAGGGACCGATGTGAAACTTAGGCAAGATAGGGCCATGGCGGACGAAAAACTGTGAACCAAGGGAGTAAGTACAGCTCTCAACTAGGCTAACTCGTTTTGGTTCGTTCGCTCATGCCAAGAAGCCGAGAAATTTGTTGACTGGGGGGGCAGCGCGCGTCCTTGCTCCTAGTAGCGATGCCCTTTGTTACTAGTAGCTTCTTGTTCCTAGTAGTAAGGCCAGGAGCTACTAGTAGTGTCCTTAGTTGCAGCTGTTTTTTTCTTCCTCCGCAGCTGGAACATGTTGGAACTATAAATTGCTGACATTTACTGACCACTGACAGGGCAAAGCGAAGAATTAGAGCCTGGCCTCTTGGCGGTCGTAGCATGCTGCGGCATAGCCCTGTAGCTCCTTTTCTAAACTCATCATATATTATGCTTATAAATAGTGACAGTGGTGCCGCATTTACGTTAGGACATTTTAGGCCACTATGCATTGTTCCGTATCGGCGTGCTGTTTTGCATGTGGCACCTTGCCAACCCCGGCCAAGCAATTGCAAGATCTCGACCCTGCAAGGAAGTGTTGCTGCCAGTGATTACTACGCTCAGGAGATGCAGGCAGCTGTGGAAGATGCGGCGGCTGATTTGGAGCGTGAAGTTCGGCAGGAAATTGAGACCGTTCGCACAGATATCCTGCAAGAGCTTTGCAAGAGAACAGGCCTGTGGTCTCAAGCATCATCAACTCCACCACTTAAGATGTATCACAAAAATAGCAAGCTGAAAGAGACACGGATGCAAATCTAGCTGACTGTTGCATGTTCCTGTCGCTTGATCCGAGTGAAAATGATTGCACGTTCTTGCCATATTCCGGGTTGCTCGGTGTGTGCCCCAGGTGACGAGGTGAATGAGGAGGGCGGCCCAGGCAAGTGGATTCGGCACAAATACATTGAGAAGCTCCTCTCAAAGCTAGTCCCAAAGATTGAAACGGAGATGCAGACAAGGCAGGAAGATGAACTCAGAGAACACGAACTTCCGTCTCACAGCACGCATGAGATCCACGACTAGCTGCAGGTTTTTGGACATATCACACGGTTGCACTGCCCACCTCGTGCAAGAAGCTAAGACTGCGTCCCAACATGTTTGTAACACTGGAGTGTCAGCTTGCATATGCCACACAAGTGCTACTGTACCCTGCAACATGTTTTCATTGGTTTTCGTCACGGATGGTTTGTTGTTACACTGCCACTAGGTACTCGGCTGAACATTGGAACAGACTAGGATGAAACATTGGAGCTGCATTTCTGAAAAACTAAACCCATGTGTTTCTTCCTGCGTGCTGTGGCTGCAACTACTCCAGGTTGGACAGCGCAATGATGCGTGCCCAAGAGAAGACTTTCAAGGTGGCCATGCGTTTGCTGAAGGAAGCTGGGCTCGATGCTTCACGGGCTGGGGGCACCACAAGTCACAGTGAGACTTGGTAGCACTGGAGTTCACTCAGGAGAAGCCTCTGAGATCCAGACAGCAAATATACACGAGCCGTTCGAAACAGGACGCAGAAAACTATAGAATAATGGTAATTGTTCGGGCTCGGGGGTGTTGGCACCAGGTTGTCCAATGTGTTCGCCCATGTATTGATTGCTTGCTAGAACGTCCAAAGCAAGATTTTTCTCACCATCTACTAGTCAGGTTACTGCCAAACACTTGGAACAACACCGGCAACTACTTAATTGGGA
Source organism: Porites rus (assembly GCA_964035705.1). Taxonomy (NCBI): domain Eukaryota; kingdom Metazoa; phylum Cnidaria; class Anthozoa; order Scleractinia; family Poritidae; genus Porites; species Porites rus. The sequence goes on along the minus strand of CAXIVM010002856.1, from coordinate 21,220 downwards.
GACGTTTGGTAGGCAACCAGACCAGGCAGGGAAACCACCATTGTTGGGACCCAACCACTCATGGCCCATTGCTGGTCAATCTAAGCAGCTGCCCGCCCTGCGTCCAAACTAGGAAGTGATGACTCCTGGAACTGATCATTTGCGAGGAAGGTATCCAGTGGAGTCCGTGGCAATGCTGACAGTCACTTGTCGAGTTGTGCTTTGTGCAAGTATGTTTTCCCGCTTGGGAGGTCAGATCGGTTGAGTTCTTGCTGGAAACGCATGTGCATGGTCCTCCTACTGGTTGGATATAATTCATTAATATCAATTTGATGATTACAGTCAAAGTGTGACAATCAGGTCACGGCTTTGTCAATGGGTCCACTCGCCGCAACGCAAGCCGGTGTCGCGGCCCTGGGTTCATTGGGTTTGACAGCAACTTGCCCTTGATTTGCCTTGCGCAAGCAGGAATGCTTTGCTGTTCAGCGTTCAGGGTGTCACAAGTAGTACGTTTCTTCCCCGGTTTGGCCGACGCCGCCCTCGTTGAATCCAAGGCAAGTCCACTACTCCTCGGAGGCGTTGTTGGAGCCGCCGTCGCGGGAATCGCATTGCTGGGGTTCGGTGCCAAATATGCACTGGAAGCCCATCCCTTTTGGACTCGTGACACTGCCAACAAAGAGGTCGTTGCTGAGATTCAGCGCACAAATCATTGGGGGATCCTATCCCAGGTAGCCTCTGCTCGTGGGAAGTCTCAGCTTCTCTCCAACGCCGCTCGATTTCGCTACAAGTTCAGTGAGCTCCTTTTGAGCAATGGAGCTTCCACAGAGGTCTTAAGGAGCTTGTTTCCTGATTTGAGCCTCTTGGAGAAGGTGAAAGCCAAGCTGTACTTCTGTTGTCGTGACATTGAGGAGTTTTTGGAGGCTGAAGCCTTGGGTGAGCGGGCCTACAGAGACCTCTCCTCGTGCAGTCTCAAGATCGTTCAGCGTGACTGGCTGAGCATCGTGGATCAAACGTCTGCATATGTGGAGGAGAACGTGCGAACTGATGCGGTGGACCTAAGTGCATTGAGTTTGTTTTGTTTCTTTTGACGTGTTCTTGTCGTGAACCGGCTCAGTTTTCAGGAGTCCCGTTTTTGACACCAGACGGAGCCTGTGGGGAGTAGCCACTGAGGTACAGGGAGGCATTCTGGCAAGCCTTTTTGCACTTCGCACGGAGGCGTTAGTAAGGAGCCGAATGCTGCGAGAAGCACGACACACAGTCACGATTTTTCGAAGGCTTTTCCCCGATCTTATTCTGGCCTTGGTCTACGACGTCTCTGTGGATATTTTGTTGCGCTTCCTTGAGGGCAAAGATGCGCAAGTGCTGGTTTCTCGTGCAAGCTTTTGCAACGCATGTTTAAAGCAACAAGATCCGAAGACTCCGGAAGTGCCCCTAGTGGTGCAAATCTGGTACTTGTGTGTTGTCGCGTCATTTGTTCCAATAGCTGGTGAAAGCAAAGGAAAACTCGATGTGAGCACGATGGACATGCTTCTGGACACTGTAGGGCTTTTTGTGGACGTGCACGTGCAGGACCAGCCAGACTGGAACTCTCACCTTGCCATTTTCAACACCAAAGAGCAGACAGAAGAAGTGGAGAAACAGCAGGAGATGTGGCACCTTTATTTAACTTCATGTGAGAGGTTTGTCGAGCACCTTCTTGAATCTGTGTGTGAGTTGCTGGAAGCGCTTCCAGCACATGACATGGACTTGAACATCGTTGGGCAGCCGACTTCTGAGAAGAAAGAGGAAGTGTTGTATTATGTTGTATTGTTTCCCCAGTTGTTCTGGGTTCAGCTGATGCACATGGTTTTTGGCACTGTACGGTTTAAGATGGTTTAAGTGATAAGCTGGACTTACTCGTCCTACATTGTTTTCTTCTTTAGACCTGTATGTCTCAGGATTCTGGACAAGCTGCTTGCGCAGATTCGATCTCGTTGCAGCCCAGAGGTATCTGGCCCCTTCCTGGACAAACTCGCCTGCCTCAAGAGTGACATAGGGGATTGGGCGCCATTGGTTGGAACGATGCATCCATTTGAACCATCAAAGCAAGGGAGTGATATCGAGTGACTTCCAGATGCTTTGAATTTGCTGCGAGATTCCAATTGTGCTCCTGACCGTAGCAGCAATGTGTGTGAAGAGCATGCATCCAGAAGTACAACCTCAAATCCTATGACGGAGCTCTCTGCCCAAGCCCAGAAGAGAGGAGGCAAGTGAGCGCGCAGAACAAAGAACAGAAGAAGAGAGCCAAATTTGTGGACAGCGGCAGAGGGACAATAATTTCCCACCCGATTGTACAATGGGCCAAAGCGTTCCCATGCAAGATCACTCGATTTGCAGCTTGCCTTTTAAAATTCCCGACAGATTGCTTTGCATCAGATAGCGTGAGTCAACACCATGGCAATACAGTGGCCTGCGCTCATCCAAGTTTGAAAAAAAGTTATATTTATCTCCTCGGAATGGGTCTGGGCTGTGGCCTAACTTCTGACGCCAAGCTCCTGTTGCCATTCGCTCCTGTTGCTATCGAGGCAGCGGTGAGTTCGACCATTTCCATGAGTCACGTTGGGGGTTCATCCATGGCTTTGAAGCGGTCCATTTGGTTCTCTCTTTCGCACCACTTGATCCGAAGCAGCAGTTCAGCCTGTCTGGCAAGCCACACAACTACCCAACACGTGCATCATGCTATCCTAAGACTGAAACTGCCAACGGCCAACGGTTCCGGTTTCATCATGTTTCATCCCGAAGGTGCGCGAAAAGGACAGGTGCAAGGATTTACATCGTCACATAGTATCATGACATGTTACACAAACTTCCTGTGCTTCTCATGTTTCCTTCGACTGGAGCTCGTGCGGTGTGTTTTCCTGGCACACCTGTTGGCTCGTTCGCATGTGATCTTGGCGCTGGATTCCAGGCGCTGCACGGGTCGGTGGGCACGTAAAGCACCTGCCAATCAAGACGGCCATGTTCCCCCACAGGAGATCCAGTAGATAAGGAGTGAACATGATGAAAGAGCTATATATATACTTGCATTTTGTCATTCTATACTTCTTAGTGTTTCTTCTTCTTCTTCTTTTCTTCTTTAGGCCACCACAGGCACCACCGAATCCTTTTTGTTCGACCAGCCTCCGGGGTTTTGATCTCGGGGAGTTTGTCGAATCTTCCGCAGGGGTTGGCCATTGTAAATGTCAAGCAGGCGCTTCTCATGGTCATGAGCACGGGTTGACCACACGTTGACCGGAGCTGTACCTAAATGCATCAGGATGCCAAGAGATTCCCAACATGGATTGACTGGCTAGACACAATTCTCAGCGCGCCATGTCGCGATGTGCCAGCAGAGATTTATCGAGATCGATAAAATCGATAAGCCAACAAGATTCAGTGGATTCAGAGTCAGACAAAACAGACAAATCCACTCGATGGTGGGAAGTTCTGTGGGAAGACTATGTAGAGACCTACACCGTGCCACAAGTGGCCAAGATCAAGGCACCACGATTACAACTTTGCTACCTGGGTGTGTTTGCCTTTGGCCTTGTGGCTATAATCATTTGGTTGTATTGTACTTTGCAGCTCTGGGACTTCAATCCAATTTCTATGTCTAATTCGTTTTTGCAACTGGCACCACCCTGGGCTCGTGCAGAGACATGGTGCTATGACTACGATTATGATTGTGCCGAGGAACCCCGGTCCGCAAAGAACCTCACTTACTGCACACGAGATGCACTAGACCAGATGACGGATGAGATCCATCAAAACTTCTTCTCAGATGCCTCTTTCATTCAAGCCCGCTGGCCAAATGGTGTCCCTGAAGTCTCGGCTGAGTGTAGACAATTCGATGTTCACGAGGTGCTGGAAGAGGAGGGTAAGCCACTAGTGATGACAGCACGCATGATTACTTTGCAAGATCGCTGTGCAAACCCAGACACTGAGGGTTGCCTTTGGCGTAATCAGGGTTTGCAAGTGGATGTGGTTCAGGATGTGGAGCGCTTCTTCCTGAAGATACGTCACGATGTGGTTGCCAAGGATGAGCCAGCATCCAACGCGTTCTCAACGGGCTTTGTCATGGTGAAGGGCAAGAAGATGCAACTTCACTGTGCCGACAAAGGCAGCTGTGCATCGAAAGACATGGCAAGCGATTTTGACTCATGCAACATGTCTGAATGTTGGAGCACTCGCTTCGCTGACTATTTGTCACTGGACTTGGTGATGAACGCATCCAATATTTCGCTGGACTCCCGCCTTCCGTTACCTAGTGAAGCCATTGAAGATGATGAGTTGAAATTGCCGATGTTTTCCCAGCGCTTGCTGGGGGTCTCGTTAGCTATAGATATCAAATACGAGAACGCGCAGCAAGCCCAGGTTTGGCCGCCACAGTGGAGAGGGTTCACGAAGCGATACACATACACCTTCCGCAAAATGAACGACTATGCCTCCGAATCGGATCTTGAGGGTGTAACAGACCAACATCGCACCTTCATTCGGAAGTTCGGCATCAAGATTTTCGTAAACTTTTCCGGAGAACTTGCATCCTGGGATTGGCTCTATGCCCTCAAGCAGTTTGCGATCTTGCAGGCAAGCTGGTTCAAAACCGTCAAGAGCTCCCAAAAGGTACCTACTGCTGTCGAGTTCGTTCCTCCCCAGTCTCCCATGTTGCCAATTTAAGATTTGCAAAATGCATCAGCATTGTTTTCGCATCTGGTTGGACCAAAAAATGATGCTTTCAAGTGGTTTCCGTATTGTTTGACGCCCAAGTGGCGGCCAAGTAGTTACTACCTGTCAGTGCAAAAGCGTTGCAGATAGCGCGAACACGCCGGCGCATGGCCTGTTCGTTCCAGGTTCTTTTCACGTTGGCCATGTGGTTCATGAACAACGTTATGATTTGGATCTACCGGCGAATCCCCTGGTTGAAGCACCTCCCTGCCATGAAAAGTCACTACGCAGAGTTGAAGTCCATCTCAGATGAGAAGTTCAAGAAGAGGATCAAAGATGAAAGCAAATTCAGGACAGGTGGACCGGACTTTTGTTGTAGGTTAGTTGCTGGAACGTAATTCCAAGGATCGTCTTGCTTTGTTTTGGGTTGGGGATTTTGTTGGGACCTAGGGCTGGGTCAACGTCCCTGATTGAGGAAGACGACAGAGGAAAAATCCCATCGAAGCTTCAAGCAAACCCAACGTGAATGCAAGACTTCAAGTGAAGACGAAGAATCCGAAGAAGCAGATTGAGTCTCTGCTGGACCAGCAGTTGCACTGTACGGAGTGAGTGCAGACGATGAGAAATCTCGATTTCTTCCTTGTTTAAAGATGTTTAAAGAAGGGTTCCTTCTAAGGACAAGCCTTCTCGGCAAGCTTGCTATCGCGCCGGGTGCGAAAAAAACAAAGTCAAGAAGATACAGGATTTGATCTCTACCCCAGCAACCTTCGAAGTGTAGTAGTTTTGCACCCCCACTTGTTTCTTAAGAAATCCAGCTGTGTGCACACGATTCACCTTCCATGCTCTTTTCCTCCAAGCTGTTGGTTCCGACTAGTATCAGGACCCTTAGGTGAGCCGGCTGCCGCGTTGATTTCAACATATTCCTTTGGCAAAGACCAGGGAATACATATTAAATACCTAGTCCCTGTCACTGATCTATAGCACATTTGCTTGGCTGGGAGCCGCGTCTCCTGAAAGCCTGCGGGATACAGCTGACAAAAGAGCTGCATTGAAACCGTGTGCGAAGCACAGCTGTCAGATGCTGTGTTGGCCAAACAGGGAACAGCATTTGCGATAAGGTGACGTGCTTTTTGAATCTGCGAAGAGGCCCCCCTTGGCTCCTAATCAGCCTTTGCTTGGTAGGTGATCATTTGCTGAGCAGCCGGTATGACTCGGTGCGCCGGAATCTGAGTGTCCGAGTGCAAGTTGTGCATCTAACACTTGCTCAAGCAAAACTGAGCAGGTTAGCACAAAGAGCATACAACAGCTAGGGATCCAATGTTGCTGCTCGGAGCACGAACTTCCCGGCAGTCAGTCGTTCCAATCCTCCACAGTTCTTTGGGGATTCGACCAGTGACACAAGCAAGGCTTACAGAATGACCACGTCCTCGAGGGTCTTTGGTGAAGGGCTCGCCAGAGGCTCATGGCACGTGATGGGGATCTGTGAAATGCCCGACTTGGTAAAGCCAGGGGGGTCCTGTGCGGCTGATTGAAAGCATGAACACAAAGTACTCCACGATCAATCTAGACTCAAATGCACACAAAATCGAGAAACCTTGTGACAGTTTGGTGGCAGGAAACAGACATCAGCGTTGGAGATGTGGGCGATGTCATTTTCGATCTTCAAATACTGGTGCTGACATGTGCCGAGAGCAGAGGAACACCCTCTCAAAGAAGAACCCATTCTTCGATCGATCGACTTGGTTTCGGACGCTTCCACAGTTTCGGTTTTCTTGATTGATTGGTGTTCTTATTGACTGGACTCTCTTTCCCAGGAGACCCTGGAGCTCTTCGCATCGTTGAAAACCCTGGAGCTCTCAGGTCTTTCGGATCTGTGGGTGATCGGGGGCGATTTCACAGTCAACAACAATTCTAATTAAATTCTTATTGTTACTATTAGTAAGGCACTTGTTACTAGTTACCTTTGTGAAATCGATCCGATCTAAAACTGTTTGTGTTTATTTGCAAGTAGACTTGCGTTTCCGTTTTTGGGAAGACGGTGGGGGGAAAGGTATGACTTTCTGCTCAATGTGCCAAAAAGCATCGGGTTGCTTGGCTTTTCACCGGTCTTGTGCCCCAGGTCCCTTTCTTTTTGCAGCGGCAGTCTCATGTAAAGATGTGGGATACTCCAAATGAGCACCATGCACTTTGCTGTGTCGGTGTCCTGTGCGCTGGTTTTGTCAGTCAACTTTGCAGGTTGCCTGATGGATGTTGGAGCCCCAGCCATACGACTCAAACATGCATTTGTGAGGGATTGGACTCAAAAAGAGCCGAGCTGCAACCATCAAGTTGTGCATTCTAAACTTGGCAAGGAAGGGACCACGAGGAGAATCAGGCTTCAAGGCAATCTAAACGCCTCACTTGTGCGCATGCCTGTAGAGTGTCTCATGGGTTGCGGATGTCAAAAAGAGCATGTGTGGCAATTTTGGTTCGTGTTCTGGATATGTAAGAGATTCGATCCATTCTTGTTCACCAGGTTGCGTTGTCGCAAAACATCGACGACTGTGATTTCTCAGCTTTCAAAAATCACATGAAATCGAGCTTTTGACCGTCTTGAGCCTGATATGGTCCTAGACCTAGGCCATACATGGCCATACCAAGAGCTACAAATCTGTGCGACCAATATCTTCCACAGAGAGAAGAAGACCACAATGCACCTCAAAAGGCAACCCTCATTAGGGTTCCAGAATCTAGGTATATTTAGTTAGGCCACGTGTTAGGCATTTTTAGGCCTAATCAGTTTTTATATATTGTTTCTGCTGTGCGTTGTTGAGTCTGGCATCGCTACGAACGGAGCGATCGGACCCTACTAGATTGATCACTGACAACAAAGGTGTCCCGCCCACAACTGGCGGTGTTTGGGGATCGAACGATGGCGATTTGCGGTGACTCGTGGCGACAAGCGAGATCCATCCAGTCTTCACCCACCGACCCTTCGTGACCAAACAGTAACATCAGCTTTCCTGAGCCAACAAAAACTGCCTTCCATCATCTTCCACCCACCGCAGCATGAGATGAATTGGATCCGATTTTTTGTTTTTAACCTTCACTAGTGGTCCACCATGGTCCAATCCACTCGCAGCAAGCCCACCGGCCAAGCGGAGACGGTTCATTGAGGTCTCTGACGCACCAGGCGAATGACAAGGAGTCCAGGTACCTCTGAAGGATGTAGGGCGGCGCCGCCGGGGGCTGAGGTTTTGGGGTTTCGCGGGTCCAACCACAGTGATGCTTGGATCTATACAGGGCAAAGCTCCAATCGGCAGTGAAAGATAAAGCTAGAAAATAGATGTCTTGATATAGGCAAATAGAATCAAATAGATCTCTCTTGGACTCGCTTGGGTGACCGTTTCTTTCAGCTCGGAATCTCCGTGCGCACTACTCTTCGTGGGCACTACTCTCGCTCTCCAAAACCGTCTAAATTGCAACTCTAAGCTTTGCCCATGTGGCAGCATACATGGAACTATACACAAGGGTTCCTTAAGGCCATATTTGCATCCACTAAAGCAATCAACACGCTGAGCTTCGAAGATGACTGGCTGTCAGGTGAAGTCAATGGTCCAAGAATGCTGGTCAGGGGACGTCCCTACCACTTCGAACCGCCAGGGTTTCGGCCCAAGCCGCCCGGGGCCACTTGTTTTGAATCCGTCCCAGGTCGCAGGCACATCAGCTCGACATCACGGGAGGTACAGCTTGTCAAGCAGAAGACATGAATGAGAGCAAAGTTCACTTGATTTTGTCCAGGAGGTGTGAAGGCTTCAAGTATTGGCATACCCATGCCGCAAAAGCAACGGCAGCCGCGATTTGTTAATCTTGAGTCGTACAACTGTGGGTGCACGCTGCAAACCAAAGGGGGGGATGTTCAGGATCCTTCTTTGCAACAGTGCTGATCTACAACAATGATCTGTGACCTTAGGAACAAGTGCATCGCTTCTAGTAACAAGTGCCTTACTAGTAGTAACAAGGACGCTAGTAGGGCTCCTGGCATCGCTACTAGGAGCAAAGGACGCTACGAACCGGGCTCCTGGCCTTAGTAGGAACAAGAAGCTATTAGCTTATTGTTTCTAATAGCAAACATTGTTACTACTAGTAAGGCACTTGTTACTACTAGCGATGCACTTGTTCCTAGTAGCGTTTCTATCGATAGGAGAAGAAGAACCCGACTGAATGTGACCGGCACCCCAATCACGTGACCTTGCGCCGGCCACCGAGTTGGTGTTGCCACGTGTTCTGTTTCGGATAGGTTGGCCCATGAGAACATGAAGAAGCTCGCGCTGCTTTGGCGCGTGGCGTTGGGCTCCACATGCCTGCCAAATGCCATCCCGGAAGATCAAAGACAGAGTCTGGGCGACGTGATAGGGCAGTGGTCCAGTGTTGGAAGCTACTAGGGGCTCCTGGCATCGCTACTAGGAGCAAGGACGCTACGAATTGGGCTCCTGGCCGTACTACTAGGAGCAAGTAGCTACTAGATGCTACTAGTAACAAGAACCTACTAGGTTGGAATAATCCTTCACTTTGGAACGGCCCGACGCCGCGGGCGCCGATGTTGAAAGGCATCGAGCCACGATCGTGCGAAGACTCGACTGGACATAGAGGAAGGGAAGGAAGAGCCAGCGGTGCTCCTCATGTGTACCTGAGGGAACCTCAAACGCTCACCGCTTTTTGAATGCCAATCAGTCAAGAAATTTTGAGATGCCACATGGAGTTGGTGTCTTGCTTTCGGCGCTTGTGGGTGTTCCGCTGAAACGAGTAAAAGAGATCAAGGAATGCGGAAAAGGAGTTGTCTCCCAAACACTGAAAAACCAACGCTAGAAACACAACGCCGTTCTGTGGACCACCTGAAACGACAACCACAAACACAATGCAAACGATCAAGAAGAACGGCTCAAACGATCAAACGTTTGGTGTCACTTTGGTGTGTTATTTAAATACACTTTGGAATCGTCGTGACGCCAGCCCAATAGATTCGGATGAATGTTTTTTTGATCGATCAAAAGATCTAAAAACGACCACCATAGATTGAATTGGTGCTCCCCTTTCTCCCCACTACCACAACAAGAAAATGCAACACCTACCAAAACGATCCAACAATATCCAGCATAGGGTTTGCTTTTGTAGAACATAGTTTCAACTCATGGGGGGGCTTGGATTTTTGGGATTATTGGAGGGAAACCTTGTGATTCAGACTGTGCAGTGCCCCAAAGAAGGCAACACTTTGCCTGGGTTGACATCTAAACTAGTAATTATTCTTTGGGTTTGTTGGACCGGCTGCTTCAAGACGATGAAAGGAAGCATTGACTTTGGTGTTTGTTTTGGTAAATGTGCTGATCATAATTTGTCAAGACATTGGTAGGACTTGGACTGTAGTGTTTTTGCACACCCTGGTGGTGGCAGTTCTGGAGGGCCTTTTCACTATCATCGTCTCTTTTTCATAACTTGTGAATCCTCGGGAAAAATGACTCACTCACTATAAAATGAGGACCTCAATGTCCAAAATCCCATACAATGTTAGAACACATGTGGTCATGCGATAGAATGCAAGACATTCATACTAAAATATATATTATGACTGTTATGTTTAAGCCCTGAAACTAGTTAAGTCCGCTTTATTTTCCAGCTAATTTCTTTCATGTTTTCTGATTTTTGTCCGATTCTGTATTTGGCACTGTTCTTTTGGACATTGTGACAGTCTGACAATTGTGATTGGTTGCAGATAAAGGAACGCAGAATCACGCTTCTATGTACTGTAAAATGAAAACGTACGAACAAATCCTCTTCCAGGACATGTTTTGCATATTATGCTATATATGAGTGGAAGTGCACTTAGATGGGCCTAGATGCGCATCTTTTTGTATGTTCTGTGTGGTAGGGATTGCAGATGGATTCGCTTTATAGTGGTTCACCCTGCCCAGCAAGGGTGAGTTATGACATTTAAATGTAAGTCCAAACCAAACCCCCTACCCGTAGTTCCCAAGAGGGTACTTTTGATGAGTTGATTTTGTGTAGCACCTTCATGCCTGGGTTTCTAGAATAAAAAAGGAGCACAATATAAGCTGACAGGTTTCAAGCTTATGCTACTGTATATAATATATAGTTTGTGTTTGCATTCTTGACTCCACTGCTAGATTGTCTAGATTGCCTTGTCCCATCTCCCGTTGGCCTTTTAACTTTTTGGTGGCTTCAAGCCCCATCCGGTCCAGGAAAAACAATATACCTACCTGGCAAGCTTCAATAAATTTATCCACTTTAGGTTAGGTCCTCTACCCTTTGTGATTGGCCCGCTACATGCCCTTTGTGATTGGCCAGCTTCATTACGACTTAGTTTCTCACCATCCTTTTCAATTTTCAGCTTTTCCTGTGTTGAATTAACTGGCTCCACTCTTCACATTTAGGCCGTCCTGGGTTACAAGTCCTTCCTATTCTTCAGATTCAAGGGCTTCCTCTTGGCAATTTCTTGCGAAGCTCTATTCCTGTTCAATTCCCTTCCTCTTGCTTCAGCAGCTTGCGGAACTTACGCTCAGCTCTTGCAATTCCTGTTTCCCTACTCTTCTCGCTGAACAACTCAGGAGCTAAGTAAGAAGGATAAAGGCCTCTTGAGAAGGCGGCAAAATCATTGGACATATGAAGAGTTAGCAACAAGACAAATGAAGCTGATTAAGTCCCCACAGCTAAGACAGGCAGGCATCCTAGCAGAGATTCCCAGCTCTTTTGCACGTCAAGTTCTGTGCTTGATTCCAGTGATTTGAAGGAGAAACATGACATGAGCCTCCAAGAACTGAAAGAACGAAACATTTGCGAACACCTACCCGCCTGTGAAATTCAATCTCATTTAAAGATGATTTGGAGGACAAGACTGTTTCCAGGTGGTGCTTTAAATACTGTATATATAGCACACAATATAATACAGGTATATATATATATACACACGCAATATTATCTGTCATGTATTGAAACATTGTTGGGCAATGTTTTCTAAAAGGGTAAGAAGTCATGGATAGAATCAGCTGGGCCGTGGCTGGTTTTGAAGAGTTCTCTTCCAGGCGAAAAGCATTGGACATGAAAGCTGGAAGTAGTTAGCTGTCAGCTTCACACTGGAATTCACATGTACCCACCTTGAGCCCCTGCCGGACTGGCACAGAAAACGCCGTCGAGAGGGAGGGAGAGACATTAGTTAGTAAGTGGAGAGAGGGATGTCCGGTGATATAGAGAAATCAGCAGCTCTTCGGCTGCTATGCGATAGGCGGTCTATATATAAGATGTTTATGGCCGCACCGATGACCTTTTGAAGCATGTCCTGTCAGGAATATCTCGATCAACGGCATCTCAATGCCAATTGGTTTGTCCGTTGGAGCCTTGGCGACCGGTGGAAATTCTGGCGGAACAAACCGGTGGCCTTGGCACTTGGGCGGGTGGTGTTCTCAGCCCTGAATTTGATATGGTTTTCACCGCTTTTTGGAGTACGTGTTCGAAAGGCTAGCGGCTAAGCCATGTTAAACCCCAACAGACCTTCATTTAAGGACTGGCAAGAGTAGGCCAACAGATGCCAACAGGCTGTTGGGGTGTCTGGTTGCAGGCCTGGACACTGCTGGTTGGTGTGAGAAAGATTGGATGTGCTCAAGTGCTTCTCACATGGCAGCCAAGGAAATTGGGCCTCGGCCGAGGTGCCGGGAAGGGGAGGGACCTCTGTGGTTGATGGACATCCTGCACATTTGCCCAGTCATATCAACTCGTACTTCTAGGACATCCCTCCTGCTAAACCTCTTAGCGAACGGTCGATTCGCCGTACTGAAGTCCAGGCGGTTCTAGTCACGAAAGGTAGCCCTTTAGGGGATACCTTGAGTTTGTCTTGCGAAGCAAGTGTCGGCGAGTCCGGGTCGAATAATTGATTGCTCAATTCAACCCCCCCTCCCCCCCCTTCGAATTGATTCTGTTTTTTCCTGGAGTTGAATATTTTTTCATTGAGCACCTGCACCCGGGCTTGGTGTGGGCCGTAGTTTGCTGACGTGCGTTTGGCAGCACAATGGGGTGCCCGGCCATTACAGTAGTAGTGCTTGGCTTTCTGTTCTTCACCTTCAGGTTCTTTTTCCAAAAATCCCAAGGTCATTTCAGAAATGTATACCATTTTGTCTTCGGAGATTCTGGGCTACAACACGGTGCAGTACTTCTCGCTCGGAACTTGGGCTTCGCTGCACTATTTGTCCGGCTGCGTGGATGGGGCCCCCCGGCCGCGCCACAGGGCTTGGGCGACACTGTTTGAGGTGAAGAAGCTGATTGGACACATATGTATACATATGTAACATGTATGATATAACATACATTTATTTGTTGGGTGTTTTTCATCCACAATAACGCTCCTTGGAAGTTCTGTTGACAGGCAGCTTCTTGCATGATGTTGCATGTGATTGTTCATTTCAGTCTTTACACATCTGAGATCCTTTTTTATGTAAAGGGGATGATGCCCTGCTTTTAGGAATGCCATTTGCAGTGCGTGAAGAGAGAGCTTGGGCGCACACCAGCTCATGTTCATGCTTTCTTCCCACGCCATCGAAAAACGAACGGTGCGCTCCCTTGATTGCGCTCCCTTTGTGGCACAGCCGTCGCGTCCGTCACGGCCAAAATCAGGTGATGCCCGCGGTGAATTGCACGGGGCCGCCTCAGCGCCACGTGGCCCTCGAGTTGTGGGAATCCGGCGCCTCGGAGAGTCCGTGGCGCAGACTGGACGATCCAACGGGTGTGAAGTGAGGACGAAACGGGAAGGCGTCCGCCGAAGAAAATAGGGCAGTTAGTTTAGTCACGAAACTTATTGATCGCAGGGATCGCCCAGGCAAGTACTGTAATTCATGTTGGCATTATTTGATGCGGCAGCTTCAGAACCGCAGGGTGCACTGTCAGTCCAGATCATTCGCCCCAAACAAACATGGAAGTGCGGGGAACTCTGTTTTCTATCCACTTTGGTTTGTTAACCAGATGCGTTGACTACTTTCCATTGTTTTTCCCCACTTTCCACAGAAAGGTGGGCTGTTTAACAGCCAGCCTTTTTTGCACAGACTCTAGGATTTAGGATGACACAACTTGATATATACATATATATATATATGTATCAGTTGGTCTGGAATCTGGAAAGTCGCCACTGAAGAAGCCACAAACTCAGAGGGAATGACTAAGAATCGCTTTTCATGGACTTCGCTCTGAAGACTTCATCCCAAATCCCCTTCAATCAATCGGCTTCTATAAACCTCTGGATTCTTCTACAGCAAGAAGGTATATAATCAATATATTGTTAACGATTGTATTACGGATCGTTTCGATGTTCTGGTCCAAAACAAAGCGGAACGATGTGGATTCGTTTTGCTGTGACCAGGCTGGCAAGATCCTGACTGCTCGCAAAGGCAGACTTCTTGGGCAGCGAGCGTGCTGTCCAGACTTCAGGACTCTTTGCTCGACTTGGGCGCATGTCATAATGTCTTACTTCATCCTGGGCGCATCTCCGGAAGGAAATTTCCATATTTAATATATCTGTTGAATTTTGGGGAGTTGGAGCGCAGGAGAGGGGTTGGCAGCAGGGTTCCCGATGTTCGCTCATGTTCAAACCCAACATTGGTAAGGCTGTGACAACTAATCTATTTATAGCTGGTGGTCCACCATGCTGCTCGGATCGTCCACGTGACCTGATACCGAAGCCACTTCACCTGGAAGCACTCTCCCCCAAAGCTAGCTTAGAAATTGATAGAAGGTCCAAAGACCCCAGTATCACTAGAACACTTATCATGTTCCAAACCCATTGTGGAATTCTGGCATATATAGTTGCCGTTTCTGCATTTCTTCAGGAAAAGGGGGCTCACATGTACTCCCTACAGGTGTTTCTTAGTATATGTATATAAGTATACACATATATCTCAAAGAGTCCTGGATGGCCCCGTTGACGAAGCATGGGATTCTCCGGAGTCGGAGGGCATGTTCGTCATGGGCCGCACCCGGCAGAATGCCCTGGAACGCTCCGGGCTGCACTTATCCTATTATGGTCACCTGGTGAAATGCTGCGAGTGAACATCTGGAAGCTAATGCCAACCGTTCCTGCTGAATTGACAAAGACTTTAAAAGGCAATTGTTGGTGCCATTTCCAAGGGCGGGTAATGTCTTTCAGATCTTTTCCAACATTCATAAGTGCCGTCCATTTGGGCAACTACGATTTCCCTGTTCAGGGCTTTCTACACGGCATTGCTTGATTTTTTCATCATTGGTCGAAGAGGTTCTAGGACGCACTGCAAAGCAACAGATCTCCTTTTTCTTGCACTGTAAAGATTTAAAGCAAGACATCACGTTTTTTCTGCAGGTTCTCTCTGGGGCGGCAGTTGACAGATTGTTCATGCATAGACGACAAGCTATTCGTTGCGGGACCCTCTCGAAAGATGCGCTGTCCAAGGTGTGCCATATCGGGCGATCATGAGTTCAACATGGTTCAACTCTCTTGTGCACGAAAGCACCTCCCACTTGCTAATTAGGCCGAACTGGAATCTCGTAAGATCTTTGGATGTTTTTGGTGCCTTTCTAGGGCCCAATCAGATGCTCGGGCAATGTTGGGGACATACCCAGCTCGCGGAACCATGGAAGTGGATGGTGTTGGTAGTTCTGAGCTCGGGATAACACCGTTCTGCCGAGGCTTTTTTTAACGTTTCATGGTTCAACCCGGCGGACTACGCGCCCCATGTGTCAGAGGTGAACATGAGCAAACTCTTGACCTGTGCAGCTCCCCGTTTGCAAGCGACCCCCTGGTTGGTTGAAGTGCCAAGCTGAAAAAGTGCAAGCAAGAAGTAAGCGAATTCTCAGCAACCCATGTTGGAGACTCAATGCGACTCGATGTCTTGGTTTTTGTAGCGAGGTCGTCTAGATGTATCTCGAGTTCCTTTTTCCAGGCGTTCAACTGCCCTTGTGTCATGAGTCATATAGGCATGCATAGGTCTGTCATTGAAACAGAGGGGGAGGGTAGCTTCATCCCAGAATCCCTCATATCGTGTGATTCTAAACCCCCGAATGCTTGAGCTTTGAGAGTTCTGTTTTCTGCATCTGAATTGTGCGACTTTGAGGTTTCCGCTGGAGTAACTTGTGGTATTGGAAAACATGGACATCAATGTACAAGCTGGTTACTCTACAATCAAGAGGTTTTACCGTCAGTTGACGTATGAATTGGACTGGCCATCAATGGGATGCGCCATAGTTTGCCATGGTTTGCTCACCTTTGGAGATGTGGGTGGGAGAAATCCCTCACCGTCACAAAACATGAGACGAACCTTCCGGACCTTGGCTATGAGACGACCAGAGGACTATAGGGGATCATAGGGGACCCAAAAATCAGAGGTACCCAAAAATCCTCAAAAACCCTGACGAGAAACAAACATATATATGGTGTGTATTGGATTAGGGAGACCTCCCAGTCCCTGTTCAACCCCCTAGAAGGCGACCCCAATCCATTGGTGAGATGCCTCAACGAATGCATGGACTTTTGCGTTTCCGTTGGACGAGGCGCGGGCGTGGTTCTTCGGACCCCGAACGTCCGACACGCCCGAGGAAGCCAACCCCCCTGGCGCGCAGAACTATATCGAAGCGACGGGTGATGCCGATGGTGTAGAGACACGCAATGGTGCGCGACTCAGACACAACTTGATGTTGGGTTGGGCAATTTTATAGTATCCATCCAAATTGACTCTCGAAGACGAAGCAGGAAGTAGAAAAGAGCACCGTGAGACAGATGTTCCGGAGGGTGAGGAATACACTACCAAGCGGGCTATGCTGGCCTTGTTCTGCCTAGAGTGAGGCCAGGAAGCACGCCACGTTGGGTGCACGGACGTCATGGCATCGCGGTCAAACCAAAAGCTTCAACCAGGAAAAGAACCCAAAAGCAGGCCGAGACAATTTGTTTAGGCACATCAATGTTTTTGGTCGCAGGGTTCAAGGCGAAGGGTGAGTGAATCAGACTGCGCTTCGTAGACCATTCTGACATAATTACCATCCAACCTTCCCAAGGGACCCCGCTCAACGGTAGAAAGTTGGCGACGTTTGTTCCTTGTGAGGCCACAGGAGGGCTAAATAGCCGAAAGGACTACTTGGAAGCTTTAACCCTGGAAATGTTGCAGACTTTCTCATTTTATTACGAGGATCTACGAGGCCACAGGAGGATCCTCAGGAGAGCTGCAAATAGCCTAGCCGAAAGGGACCGCACCTTGATTTGGAAGCTTTGACCTGGAAATGTTGCAGAGATTCGAACATTTAGTAGTTTTCTAGTCAGATTTGCCTTGAGCATCTGAGATCGTATACAAATGCTGGCAAGAGAAGTGGTGGGTAGCTCCTGCTTGCCGAAATAACCCGAGCAGCTGCATTGCTGTGATTACCCTTCGGGATGGGGCAATCGAGAAATCTCGCAGCAGGCGTTCTTCACCACATGCCTTTGGCCATTGCCAGTGCATTGGAGTTTCCCGAATATGTGGAGCTCAACGTCGCTGGCTTAGAGAAACCCGGACTCTTTGAATTGTTGGGGATCGAGGAACCACTGTAGTTCCCCTGAGCCCGAATCATCCCTTAAGGCCTTGAGGTATTGTTGGTTGGAGTTTGGTCACCAGGAGTGACATGTCGAACTAGTTCATGCCCGGCCCTTGTTCACCGCAGATCCCGTTCTCCGCAGAACTCGCCGCAGCTGTTCGCACGCAGAACTCGCCCGGCAGCTGTTCGCCCGGTTGTCGAGGCGGTCGACGATGGTTTCCCGGCGGGTCGCCCAGGTGCAACATCAGTCGTTTCTTTTTTGGTGGACTCCGGACTCCACCTTCGTGGAGTATGATGCGGTGTTGGTGGAAATGCCACCATGGAACCCCTCAGAGCAAAAGCAGGGAATTCTGAGATCATCAATGGAAGCTTGGGTTTCAAGTACATGCTGGGATCGTTGGGGTGCTGATGGGGGAGCAGTCGCTGGCACGACTGCTTTATAGACACGTGATGAAAGCCCTTGAAACAGTCCCAGATTCATGCACTGGGTGGAGATGGACGTGTCCCCGGAATGGGTTGGGGTGGTGTTGCCATTTCATAATGAAATGAAGTCCACCGTGGCCATTTTCAAGTAGTTTCTACTGGTAGCTACTAGTAACTAGTAGTAAGGCGAGTAAGGTGCCTTGTTCCTAGCCCAAGAGGACACCTTCAACCTGCACACCGGGCATCACCTGCAGAATAGTCCACAAAGCATACATGTTACATAATAACATAACCTTTGTTCCCACGTACTTTCACGATATGCTAGCGGTGAGTGATGAGGCTTCCAACATTCCGCAACTCGTAAGTTTCTCTTCCAAGCTTCCTTCTATCGACTCCGACCCCCCTATCAAATCCCAGTCTGCATATTATACTTATAGACATCGACCATGGTTACCCCCAACTCAGCTTCTTTCAACGTCCAACAGCTCCCTTCGGTCGCTGAAAGCCTCCTGGTCCCCAGAAGCAGTCCATGCTCACCACTGGTACGTCTCCGATCCTGGAGACGGCGGCGGATCGCGCCTGGGGCCTCGCCCGAGCCTTACGGCTCTCGGACAGCCGCTGGGCAGTCACACAAGTCAGAGGTCGATGGCGCTTTATGTGGCATCACGCAGCACGCAATGGCAAAATACGGCAAGATCTGATCTAGGTAGGACATATGATTGACAGGAACTTTCTGATATTTCATATTTCATATATTATATTATATTTCATATATTGTATTTTATTTCATTTTATGTATATATATATATTTGTTGTTTTCATATATTATATATTATATATTACTATATTTTGATATCATGTTTTTTGGATTGTGTGTGTGCTATCGCTTGAGTGTGATCTACTTGCCAATTTGCTTGCAATTGTGAACGGGGTGCGTCACCCCTGCCCTCAGATGGGCTGAACGGCTGTTTAATTTGATGTCTCAAGTTTAGCGAACGCAGGCAACGTCAATGACTTGCTCGTTCTTTCCGTTGAGAATGATTACGACTATTATGCAGCTGCTTGCACCTGGCTGAAAGCCAATCAGCACGTTTGGGAGGAGTGGGTGCCCGACAAGACAAAGTGTTCCATCGGCAGGGGCATGGTGAACTCGCAAGGGGAGTTCGTCACATCCCACGCTGCTGCCTGGCTGGAATGGAGTGATGGCGTCACATCCCCCAACCTGGTCAATCCACACATTGAGGAAACATACGCGGGGTTTTGCCGATTTGGTGATTAGATTATTTTCCGTCCAAACTGGGGTGAACCACCCATGAGTGCAAATCCCAAGGATGCGGTGGATTGCGCCATTTGCCCAGCAGGGCGAGCTTCGACGAAGTCTAGTGACTCCAGGTTGTGCACCAAATGCACTCCAGGCAGCTATCAGGGAACCTTTGGCATGTCTGAATGCACCTCGGTTGAGCGATGTGAGTTTTCCTCCAGTGGGGAGAGCGAGAGTGAGAACTATTATGCTGTGGAGCAAGGAACTGTTTAAGTTGCCTTGACGGTTAGAGAAAGACTGAGTTGGACCTGGTGCCAGCGTGCTGTTCGCCGGGTCCAGAGGTTTCCGATTCGCATCGGGCGAGCCCGGGGAGATATGGTGATCCAAAGGTCGACATAAGGCATAGGTTCATTGAGAGCCTCTTCTTTATGTGTTCTTCGCGAAATTGTGTTTGATTTGGTAAATCCGATTGTTTTGTTGCGAACGATTGCTATTTCGGAACAACCAAGCCAACAAGACTCCGCAAAATAAGCTTAAATTTGGAGTTAATTCGACTTCTACTTCTATCTTCGACTTTCGCATACGCCCTGCGAAGGTTAAACATGGAGTTCGCGAAAGATTCACGAAAGTAACGCTGTTTTTCACGAAGAATTGCGATTCCGTGAGAAGGCATGTTGATAAACCATATAGTATAGGATATAGTTTTTAAATACAATATCTCATGAATGAATACATAGACACGTGCATATCGTAATCATAAATTGATAATGCTTCCCACCCAAGAACCTGCCAAAATCGTTCTTGCAAACAGAAGCCTGTCGTTCTAGACCACCCCGGTATCGCTGCACAAATGCTGTTGGTATTTGTTGGTATTTGCCTGCAAAACGCGGTCAACGCGAAAAAGACGCCAAACGCATCCAAACGCAGCGTGTGGAGAAGTCTCTGGAAACGGAAGACGCCAAACTTACGTACGATATGCTTACAGATGGCAGTCGTCACAACACAACTCCGCCAATTGAAGAGCTTGCTCTCTCAAATCCCCATCAAAATCATCATGTCCCCGTATGCCCCCTAACACAGCATTCCGTAAAAAATGCTTTTGTGCGGGTATGCATTTTCAGGTTTCATGGCTTTTAAATGCTGGTTTACCTTTCTCAACTCCAAATTTCGTTTGATGGAAAGCTTTTTTCATTCCCAGATCCAGAGTCTCAGAGACATTTTTAAAATCTACCGTTCTACAGTCGCTTGCGTTCTTTTATTGGAGCTTACTTGTTCTTGAATCTATTTGAGATTGGTTTATTTGAGTTATCGTTTGTTGATGATGTGCATTGTTCCCCAAACAGTTAACTCTCACTGGCCGCGCACCTGAACTATGTGGCTGGGCTCTGTGGCCTGGCTCTGTGTCCGGGTCTTGTCCTCCTCTTGTGCTCCTCTTGTCCTTCTCTTGGCCGCGCCCCTGACTTACTGTTCCCCAAACAGTTTACTGTTGGGGTTCTATCTTAGAAAGCAAGAGCTGGCCACACTGACTGGCCGCGCCCTGAACTCTTTGGCCGGGCTTTGTGGCCGCGCTCTGTGGCCGGGCTCTGTAGCCGGGTCTTGTCCGCGTGTTGTCCTTCTCATGTCCTGCTGTTGTCCTTCTCTTGTCCTCTGGCCGCACTGACCAGCCCTGGACACACTGACTGGCCGCGGCCCTGAACTCTGTGGCCGGGCTCTGTGACCGGGTGTTGTCCTCCTCTTGTCCTGCTCTTCTGTTGTCTTCTCTTGTGGCCGAACACTCAGCGATGTCGATGCCGACAGCAATAATGAATTAAGCTATTTGCTCTTGGGGGAGAAGGTAGGATGCACCAAGAAATTGTTTTTGACGAATATTGGTCCCAACGATTCGGTTTGAAGCTGTTTGGGGCCTATGCTTGTGTAACTTCTCTACACATGTTACTGTAGGTCTTTTTGCTAAACGGTGGTTCAGTATATAACATATAATTTATATAGCATTTCTACATACAAAATCAGTTACCGGAAGCTATGTACATCAACGAAGTGAAGCACAGTGTTTAAGTAGTTTTGGTTGTATAAGAAATGACAAACTTACTGTGATGGTATGGAAGTTTCATTGCACTACATACTGCCCACAAATGTGTGAGAACCACACTTCGGAACATATTCTTATTGTGGCAAGGGTCTTGATCAAAAAATCCTTTTTGGACAAGCAGATTCATTACAACACTTATATAACAAAAAATGCCCATATGCGGGAGCTCTTCAATGATTGATGAAGAAATCAATCATAAAGTGAAGTGGCGGTGG